>JARJLG010000299.1:0-96814 GCA_029448575.1 Mycena maculata | reverse complement strand
AGAACCGCTGGGCGGCCTCTTCGCGCAGCTCCGTCGTGGTCGCTCACGCCTTCCCCTTCCCGGAATTTTTGCCGTTGCCGGTGTCGCTGCGGTTGTTATTGGTCGACCCCTCGCGACCACTGTCGGCGTATCCGTTGCTGGACATCGTATTTCGAGGATGTTGTGCCGGAGGTGGTGGTGGTCAAGAAGAAAGAAACGTCTGGGTCAAAACCAACAGCACGTGACTTTTTGATCTTGTTTATTTTCCCACGCTTCTTCATTGTTCGACAAACTTCATTCCTTTTGGGTTCCTCATGGGAGAGGAACCTAAGAGGGGGATACTGTTATATCCATGCAACATCCCCAGTCTTCTCGTCGACCTTCCGGTAGCTCCGGTAGGTTCCGAGGCTCCGGTATACTACCGGAGCCTCCGAACCGTCCGGTACCATCGGGTTTTTACGCAATGAAGGATTACTGAGCGTTTCCCGTTTATCCTTCTTCCTTCCTTTTCACTTATTGTCATACGACTTCTCATCAGCCCATCTGACTTGACTTATTGTTAAGAACCACTCTCCTTCCTTTTATGGAATACAATTAGATACTTAGTATAAATACGTCTTTAATATGTCCTGTACGTCAGATTGATAATTGACGTTGCTTGGCTCACTTCCCTTGCACTGAGTCGTTTCCGTTCTCTCCGGTTCCCTCCGGTACTCCGACTCGTCTTCCTCTATCGGGTACCTGCCGGTTAGGGTAGTCACTCACCCTTGACCCCCTGTGGTGTTGTGATCCTCCTCCGTATACGTTCCGGACCCTCCGGCACTCCGACGCTCCGACATACCGGAGCCTCCGGTCTCTCGGCCATTTACTCTTTGGGTCCACCCCGGCTCAGTATATAACACTTGCCCAATACTTGGCGCTTTGATGTTGAGTTTTCTATAGCCCCGATCTGCACGCCTAGCAAACAACCTCAAATCTTGCTGCACTCCTCGTCGCACCTATCAACTCTTATCAATTGGTGCTCACGCTGCCCGCAATTCCCAATATCCATTATGCCCCGCTTCCAACGAAACAGCTCTTCTCTACCCGGCGTTCCAAGTTGCGCACTCAATCATGTCTTTGGTTCTCAAGAACAAAACTATTGTCGAGATTCCTTGGCAAACAGGTGGTTCGAGGGCCTTGACATCTCATTTGAGTCTGATTTCTATGTTGCATTCACTTGACACCGTCTGTACTTACTTTTTTGTTTAACAAATGGAATTCATCAATTGCTTAGCGCTTGACATTCTCCTCGTTCTATCTAAATATGTGCCTTCAACTCCATGATAGCTTGCTCAATATATACCTCCTCTTTTTTCAAACCGCTCTTTTTCTCCTGTGTGTCCTCGAGGCTCGACAGTGTCGAAACACGGCAGACATCGCGCATCCCAGGCACTTGAAACTTCCCCATGGTAGAATAGAGTACTGATCCAGGAGTTTTGGTGTGCAGCAACGCGGACACCATGCCCGACCCTCCGGCTCTTCCAAACCAGGCATCTGCCCATGCCCTCTCGCATTGCAGGTGAGCATAGCAGTCAACTTCATGTTTCACGAGCGGTGGGCCGAATGCAAGGGCATGGCGGTGCTGATCAACTTTGGCGTGAGTTCGGACAAGCAATTTGTATGCCCAACTCCCAATGAGCGCCTCATCATTTGCCGAAAGGGTCTCAATGGGGATTTTCATCAGCTTTTTGAAAGCCTTCGAGATCCATTCGTCAACATCGTAGGTGCACGCGAGATAGAGACGCAAGGGCGCACTGAGGTGTGGGTGAGTGGAAAGATAATAGATTGCGTGCTGCATTCCTGTTTCGACGTCGAAGAAATGGCTAAGTTTCAGAATAGCGCAGAGGCTGAGCAGAGGGCGTATCTCATCGGCACCGTACCTTTGTCCAGGGGGTTAGTATGCATCTCCAGTATCATCGGACATGCTCACGATTTCATATTGAAAATAAATTCAAAGAGATGGTCAAGGTCATCTGCTTCCACTTTGTCTGGGAGAACTAGGGCCGTTGCGTCAGTCAACCCATCCAACCCTCGGGCCTCGGCAATTTCTTTGAGTGTCTTGTAGCCGGTCCCCGCAGGAGGGGCACACTGTCCCGGGTCTACTACGAGCGGCAGATCGAATAGACCAGCGAAAAAACCGGATTTGTTTGCCAGGAGTCCGCGGTACAGGTTGTAGACTATACCTGCGCTCTGACGCTCCTTTCAGCATTGACAGCAAATTTTGTTAAAAGAATCTTACCGTCCGAATGATGATCGAGCCGTCATCCATGTATAAGGTCGGGTGTCTTTTAAGCACAACAGGTGGGTCTTCTGGGTCTTTCGTCAACATGCTGGAAGTTGGACGTAGAGTGAAGAATGTAAGAGAAATGTTGGAATCACCTGACATTCCGAACTTGACTGCGATTCAGCTATGGAGCCTGAGCCACTGCCCCCCGAACTGCCAGAAATTCCTCAAAATGCACACCCGTGGTCTGTGAATGTTCTCCAGGCCTTTGATGTCTTGAATACAGCTTATATGCATGCCCGCGACGTTCTTTACCAAGAAGGTAGTGATGCAATGCGCTATAAACACGTCTCGTCGAATATTGTGGACAACATGCTCCCTATATTGGAACACATGGAGACAGATGGGATACCCAGAGATTGGATCGAGCTATGTGCGAGAATATTTGGTCCGCTCGTTTATGAACTGGAAGTAACTGCACTGGCGGCAGAGGGAGTGTGCGTCTCCAATTTATTTCTTCTAAGAAACCTCAGTTGACATTGAACAGAGAGCGGGATGATATAGAGTTGTTGAACCCTGTGTTCGAGTCTTCTTCAGGGAAACCAGGTCGTCCCAAGAAGACCGTTGACCCGACATATCTTGCCGAAGCCATGGGTCCCGGACGTAACATCTATAAAACTCGTCTGGCAGAAGCTCTTGGGATTCATCGGAATACCTTGGGCAAGAACCTGAAAGAGCAAGGAATAGATAGGAAATTCGATGGACTCACGAACGAAGAGCTCGATGTTATTACACGCGATTTCAAGGCCAAGAAACCGAGCTCTGGGCTCCGATATCTTCGGGGAAATCTGCGTAAACACGGAGTCAGGGTCCAGAAAGAGCGGGCTCGAAAGTCACTGATTTGGGTTGATGCCTTGGGACAGGCTCTTCGAACACGCCTGGCCATCAAGCGCAAGCGGTACAAAGTCCCGCGACCGAACTACCTCTGGCACGGCGATGGGCATCATAAACTCATATGGTGGGGCTTCGTAATTCATGGTTTCATTGATGGCTACTGTCGCACAGTAAGTGATCCGACTCTTAGCAGCCCGGTTCCGCATTGAAATTTGTGTGTTCAGATAACCGGATTGAAGACCAGTACAAACAACCGGGTGCAGACTGTTCTGGAGGTTTTTATGGAAGCGATACAGATTTATGGTGTTCCCTCACGGATGCGGGGGGATCGGGGAGGCAAAAATAAAAAAGTCTCGATATGGATGATTATGCACCGCGGGCCAGCCCGGGCATCTTTCATGTGGGGATCGTGAGTGAGGGACGCTCAGTAACTTGTTGATATTAATTACACATTTAGATCAACCCGAAACACTCGCATTGAAAGGTTGTGGGTTGAAGTCGGTACTCAGTTTGCACGCCAATGGCGGGCATTCTTTACACGCCTTGGACGTTTGCATCGGCTCGATCGAAAAAATCCTGCTCACCTTTGGCTGCTTCACCGTCTCTTCCTTGATTCAATCAACGATGACTGCAAGGAGTTTCAAACCGAATGGAACCTCCATCCTATATCGGGTCGCACAACCAGCGACCAGAGCCCCACTGTAAGCACGAATACCAGACGTCTGCCAAATAATAACTTCGTAAATTCCTACTAGGATATGCGTCTCCTCGGTCAAACGACTGAAGGTGTTTACAAAGATGACCCCTTGGACGGCATTCATCCCGGTGTGATTAGTCGTTATCTCGGGGTCATGGGCCCGAAGAAACATTGTGGTCCCAATCAGACAGGAGCGGGTCATGCCGAAGACGATGATGACAGCGACTCAGAAGAAGAAGACGAGTTTCCAGACATTGACGATACTGAGGCTGACATGGAGAACAGAATCAGCATGGACCAGGCACACAATATCCGACATGCACCAATCAAGGTGGCTCGACATTGCAGTCCCTTTGATAATGCCGAACAAGAGGCAATCTTCATGGATCTGCTTGAAGATATACTGGAGCAGGACAATGTCCCGGAGGATTACAGAGTCCGAGATGTTGAGTGGGATGAAGAGGATTACCCAGAGACAGAGATTATACGGCCTGGGATTCGGGGCAAGGAGATTGTTGTCGTGTTACCGCGAGGGGAATGGTTACCTCGGGCGGTCATATGGGCCCAGGCATTGGATGTTTTGAGCCAAATTCTGACTCAGCTAGAGTCTTGATCGCCAGTACGCACAAGGTACGCATCAAACTTTTCACCTTCTCCTTTCGCCACGTCTTTGATTCTCATTGCACTACTCTTAGGCTGGACACTGCGCTCAATGCTGGATATCCTGCCCGAATGGTGGTGGTCTTCGTCTTCCTCCGTGCCAAGTTACTGCCACCTCAGTGATTGCTTGTTACCGCGTCACTGCACTTGCAAGTTGCATTGGAGCATGCGAACTTCTCTGCCAATGTAACTCGTACCATATCACTGGTTCTTACCGTATTCTGGGATATATAAATGCTCAATGTTCCCTAGCGCAAATTTACTGTCCAGCGCAACGAGGTCTTATTTTGCTACCCACCAAACAGTTCAGAGTCATTGAGTATAATTGTGTCGCGACTTACCTGCCGACCAATTGCGGATGAGGGTGCCGTGTTCCTCCGGTAACTCCGTGGTATAAAAGCGGTCCAATGATCGAAAAAAAGGCCACCACAATCTCTTTGTTTTGACCACCACACACAAATTGAACACTCCTTTCTATACCCCGTTTACACCGATGGACGACCCCACTGCTTTCTGTTCCGGCAAGGGCCCTGATGGCGGCCCTTGCATTTGTAGGCGTTGTGTCTTGAAAAGCAAAAAAGACCCGGACGACCCGGATGTTTGTAAAAATTGTCTCCACATGTCTTCTGCACATCCCCCGGACCCAATGGCTCGGTCAGACATTAATTCATTTGTCCAGAACCTTCGACACGCTGGCAAGGTGAAGGGGGCGGCACCTTCCTCGACCTCACAAACGAAGTCGTCTCTCTCGGACGCCGAACTTGAGACCAATGCTGGCCTCCGACCAAAGGGCCAGAAGCGCAAGACAACACAGACCAGGACTGATAGGGAGCCTGAGGGGTCCAGTAAACGATCCAGGGTGGAAGAATCACAGTTGAAAGCGATGGTGCGTAATCTTTTAAATATAGTTCGATGTCTGAACTTGCTCATGTAGAAGGAGAAATTGGGGAAGAAAATCCCTATACAGAAGCTTGTTTTCCTTCCCGATGGTATCGTATGTCGCATCTTGTCTCCCATTGATACAACTATTAATTATTTTGCAGAACGGCAATGGCAACCTCAACCGTACCAAGCTGACCACAACCTACCTGGATCTACTTTTAACCTACAAGCTTGCGAAGCTCTCCACACCTACCGATCAGCTCTTTGTTCACCCGGGCTGGTCCAATGCACAGTTGTGTGACTGGGTTGAGGGGCACTTTCCCGAGGCCATTGAATACCTTTCAACCCACCCGTATGCTGCAGACGCCGACGCATCTGAAGCTGTTCGAGGCCAAGTCTGGCGTCTTTGCATCAAGACTCACCAGCAACTGGATTTGTCGTTCGAGGCACTCCCCACTGGGGCAACCGTCATAAACGTATGCGCCTCGGCGGGTCGAGCAGTTCAGCAACGTGTCCTAATCCTCAGTATGTTTCCACTATCTGTCGAAATTGATTGCTTACAAGGATCTTCAATACGTAGCCAGCAAACTCCGTGTTTCCACCGTGCGATATACAGATTGGGATGGTGAATCCGACCACAATTCAAGTGACTATGTCCTCAGCGAGGAGGAGGAAGACGAGTTGGAAAGTGCCGATTCCAACACGAAAGGATTGAAGGGCAAAGGAAAGGGCAAAGGTATGTCTCGCGGCCCCAGGTTTAATAGTATCTCAAGTTGAAGTTATAGCCGCCATTAAGGGGGAGCAGCGCACCTCCGTAGCCCCGGCCAGAGCGAGCGGCAGATCAACCCGCTTGTCAACGGGTGCGTTTACTGTTTATTACCATTCTCAAGATGTTCTAACAGAAATCATAGGTGCAATTACGTGGAATGAAGACGTTCTCATTGATGTTCTTGATAGCGACGAGGAAGAGTTTCCCGAGGCCCTTGCAACTACTGATTTCTCTTCAATCTCGTCGAACACAGTTGTCAATGTCAATGCCAGCGGGGTCACTTCGGCGAACACCACGGTATCCGGCAGTGCGACCAATGCTGTCATGTCTAGCAGCTCTTCCAATGTTGGGGTGTCCAGTAGCTCATCCAATGCCGTCGCCTCTGGCTCCTCTAATACATTTCTTACACCATTCATTTCATCGCAGTCCCCGCTTTTCGGGTCCTTCCGCACTCCGTCCCCCCCAGCAGAAGACAACGACCCCACCACGTTCCTGAGCAACTGGCCCCCAGGCCCTTCTGTGGTCGAGTCCCCCAACAACAGCCGCTGGGCAGCGGCCCTCATTGCTGCTTCTGAGGGTGGGGCAAAGCCAGGCTCCGCATATAATACCCTTCCAGATGCTTGGGCATGATGTAGAGAACGACAATTAATTTCGAACAAACAATCTAGATACAATTGAACATATTAGAAAGCGGTGCTTCCATTTCTCTTTATTAACGTAGCAACTCTAGTACACTCCTCTTTAATTAAACATAGTCTGCCTTCGTGTAAATATCGGGCGTGATCCAATAAGTGTACAGAGGGCCAAGCCAAAGACATGATTTTGCGGCGAGTGGCGCGGTGAGGGGAGGCCAGGTCAGTTTGCTGGTGGTATCTATCAGAACACGAGCACCGATGAGCAAGGGGCGGACGAGTGAGCAAGGCGTAGGTACCTCGAGTGCCACCCCCGTCATCGTGCATCGCTCGTTGGTTTCGTGGCAAAAATTAAATCCAATGTCGACTGGCGGCATTGGTATTTTTGCGGTGGAATTTCTCTTTTTCGGCAGCAGAAAAGAAAAAGAAAGATTGAGGTGGAGCGAAGAAGGTACTCGCTTGGTTGGAGCAACCAGGAAATCGGTGTGGGCATGCCGTTGGTTCCCTCCTTCTCAAATTTAAATCGGCTGAGAGATTGTGGTATTCAAAGTAGTCCCCGCTGGAAATGGGACAGGTCAGCGGTTGAACAGATAATACGTGAAACGAGTTACCTCCAACGGTCGAGCTTATCTGTCTCTGCGGGCCGGGTTGCAGATATACCTGCTCGCCGGACACCGAGATTTGGATTGTCACAAGTGCTACGTTTGAGCCCAAAAAATCCTTTTATGAAACGCAAGGAACCAGTGTTTGATGAATGACGCACTTCGGTTGCCCACTCAGTAGAATTAACAATGATCGTACTGACGCAGTTCCCGTCGCGGGCCTGAAGAATGAGGGGTCAGCAAACACATAATCTATCGCACTAATCAAGCCCACCTCATAGACAACCCAACCACCAAGGGAAGTGGAACCGGCCACCTTTGTCCGTTCTGAAAGCCGAAGACACCGAGCTGGAAGTTGACACCTTGGAGCTGGAAGCCAACGAGACCTTGCTGTCCGTTCCGCCCTCTAACTCTGTCCGGCTGATTCCAACGTTAGCTCTGGGTGTTGCGGGACGCGACCAGGTGCACTTCGGATGTATTTGGATGGCCAGGACGCTATTCGTTGAGTCGAGGTATTGGGTCCCAAAGTATATTCAAGATAAGCTATTTGAGTCTAGGAGTGAGATGCAGGGGAATACATGCTTGACGTACGGGTGTTCAGACGAGGAAGTTGAAGACAGGGAAGGGGATTGGGGAAGGTCGACCCCGATGAGTCATTCCCGCGGGACTTTCCGGCTTCCTTGAATCTATGTTGCCGTAAATCGATTTCGACCTACCGTAGGTTGAAATGCAAACACGTCATTTCTACCGAGATGGCGGGGGCTAACTGCCCAAAGTAGTGAACGTGTGGGATCCGGTCTCACGACGGAGCTGATCCCACCCGGCTGCTCCCGCGGTGCCTTGATTTTGGCAGACACAGCATTTCCGAGAAGGGGACACGGAACCGAATGGCCTCCAAGTTACCCGCGCGCAGCAGCCATGAGCCCCGCCTCGACGGCACATTTCAAATATGGTGTGAAACAAATAAATCTCATGCAAAACATTGCAGTGAAACAAGAAAATATACATGTCCAAGAATATATATGTCGTGACAGAAAACATATGTCGTGACAGAAAACATACGTCGTGAAACAGAAAATATGTCGTGAAACAAGAAATATATGTCGTGAAACAAAAAATATATGTCGTGAATCAGAAAATATATGTTGTGAATCAGAAAATATATGTCGTGAAACAGAAAATATATGTTGCAAACAAAAATATATGTCGCGAAACAAAAAATATATAGTACAAATAATAAAAGTGCATTCTGACCGCCATAGTGAAAACATACCGATGGGACATCTTCATCCTCCAGGCGTATACGGGGTTTTGATATATCACGGGCCCGTGGAACACCCACATGCCATGATATATCAATGCCTCTATTGAGGGACCTGACTGCGATATATCACCGTCACCCATTTCCTTTTTAGGTTTGATCCGCGCGCGCGGGATACCGCTCATCGCAGCGGTGGCGCCAGGCCCTTGATGGTCCGTGCGTGAGGCGGCGATCAATTGGATCCCAAATGCAGATGCTGTTTACACATATTAGGATCCCAGCCTATCCTCCTTCCTCCCATTCCCCGCTCGGTTTCTTTCGCGTGCTCCTTGCTCCCTCGCCTCTGCTCCTTGCGCCCGCCTGTCTAGTTGTCTGTGTCTCTCGTTCGGCACTCTTAACGCGGCTCCTCGGCCCCTGTGTCTCTCGCCGGACCACGTCCATCTCGGCTACCAGCCTACCCTCTGGCACTGTCCCCTGCTCTCCTGTCGCTCCAAAACTTCGTGCTTCTTTTCAAATCTGGCCCCGTCCGCTTTCTTGTCCAACGCCAATCTGAGAAACTTTGAATTGAACTTTGAAGAAACTTGGAAGTCTGCGACATTCAACAGCTCTGAGACCTGTTCTGCTTTACCAGCACCACAGCCGGCCAGGACATGGCTCCAAAGCGTCCTGCCAGTGCTTCCCGCAACCCGAAGCCCGCTCAAATTATCAGTGTAACAATTTTTTCCTGTAGACATCCTCCGCTGCTCGATTTGCCATACCTCCAGACGTGTTTGCACTTGTTATCTTCTAACGGCAAAGCCTTGCACCTCCGCCTCTCTTCTTCCTTCCCCCATCCTCGCTGGCCAAACTCCTCCTGCTGGCACCCTAGACCCCGTCGAACTCATCCAGAACACTCCACCAAGGTCCTGCTGGCTCCCTGGTCTGAATCAACAGGTTTCAAGCTTGTGTGCGATGGCGGGACAAATTGGCAAGAACAAGCGAGAATACGATCTACGACAGGTGTTTGCCCATCCCAGGACCACAGAGGCGACCATATGCACCCATTCGTCCGCCACAATGGCCCATTGGATCCATATCCTCCTAGGCAAGCTAATTTTCCTGCTTCAATTCCGTCGGCCAACTGATTTACCTCGATCTTGGTAGATCCGTGATGTTTCTTGCTCAAACCGGTCCCAGCCCCAAGGTATCTGAGCCTTCTACCCTCCCCTGTGTCCTGATTTCGCTGGATCCATGTGCACACCGCCATCCGCCATCCGCTACTCCGACCACTCTAGTACCATTAACAAGTACACTTCTCCATCGCCACGCAACACTCTAATGTCTGCAGGAAGACTGTATGCGACCCCCCTGGGCTTGGTGGTGCGTTGCTTTAGCGTTTCTGATATGCTTGAATCTGACCCGCCACGAAACGCCGGTATCTTCATGTGCAGCATGATGCGCCGCAAACCCGCACTCATGTAAGCCTCCAACATCTTTGTTTGAAGGTTCTGACAGTGCTTTCAGAGCTTTACACCGTTTCCGGCCACCGCCTGCGTCCCATGATCACTCGGACGACACATTCCGGTCAGTAGAAGAAGGTACGCCTACCTTTCGCTACAATTTTTGAGCTGATCTTGTGTGCAGATCGTATCTCCTCGTACCTGCAGTTACCAACTAATGTGAGGAACATCCTTTTTACCTTGGGCATCCACGTAGCTAATCTGGGGCCAAATCCAGGTCTTCGACGGGTTTCACTCTACACATGAGTCGAATAGGGTACGTACAACATTAACTTCATATCTTCTTCATCTGAATCGTTGGCAGATCTTCCGTCGTCTACGTCCACTCCATTCACCACTTCTGTGAGTTCTTTTCATCCCATTTAGTATCGGTACTGAGTGGTTTGTGATATAGATCATGCCTTTACTAGATCGATGTGGTACGGCGCAACGACGATGGACGCCAGGATGACGGTGGGACAGTGCAGTGAGGATGGGACGACGATGTGAGATGGGAGTACGATGCGACGGGGTGGTGACGATGGTGCGGTGATGGACTTCTTAGCTGGACGGCCTGACTTTTGTAGTGTATATTGATTTGTATGTAGTGCATTGCAATAGAATTACTAATGAAAACAGTGGGCAGACGTGGGCAGTACGGGGCAGATATGGCCAGAAAGTTGGCGGAGGGCGGCGGCCTACGCCAGATTGTGATCTGGCATGTGGGTCAAACCTCTGGCCTCATCTGGCCGGATCTGGCCGATTTTGGGTGGGCGGATGTGGGCAGATGCGGGCGGACCCGGCCAGACGGGATTCTCACTGGGCGTGATGCCTCGAACCCCCTCTGTGAGGTGGTGATGTGTTTAGTTGGCTGCGAGCACTAGAATTCATGCTACCGGCTTTTTTCAACGTATATGTTTCATGTAAATATCTTCATAATGACAGTCTTTTTATTCGACTTCTCAAACCTGATGATTTCCCCATATTGCGCTCTACACAAGTCTCACAGATATTTTTGCACGCTGAATCATATTCACACGTAGATGTTGTTCGAGTGTTTATGAGCGGTTTTCCTCTTCGATCGGGGTCGAATTTGGTAGTAATTCTTCTCCCTACTTCCGTCATTTTCTTCGTGAGCATATCCATTTGACAGTGCAATTGTAGTTCTCAACAGCTGCCTTCCTATGTCTTAAGGAAGGCTCAGTTGTGAATTGCGACAGGACAGGACCGGAATGACATGTTGGCCACCCATTTTGGGAAGGAAGGTATGTCTTGATTGTCGAGCGATAAATAAGCCTGCAAATGAAATTCGGAACCACCAGCATGTCTTAGGATAGTCCTCGGATGGCAGCCACAACAAGAATCAAGTAAACCAGGGGGGTCAAAAATCAGGAAAAATCAAAGTGGTGATGAATACAAGCACCCTGGTTTCCTTTGCAGATGTAACACTTCAGGAGGAGTCAAACGTAGGCCCGAGTGAATACTGCATGCATTATTGTGGCCACAGACCTATTTTCCAGACGTTATTTGGTGTATCCTAATTGGGGAATAAAACACTCATACCAGGCGCTGCATTGAGTAGAATGAAAAACCGCAACGCTTACAACGACGAAAAAGAGTCCTGCAGAGATCAAGAACTTGAAAAACAAAGGGGGTCAAAAATCAGGAAAAGTCAAAGCGATCCCGGGAACAGGCACCCCGATTTTTCCTGGAGGATCTGACACCTTAGAACAGGTCCAATATATGCTCCAATGGATATGAAATACATGCTTCCCACCAGGCACCTATTTCCCTGCCTCTAGTTGAATCTAATTGAGCAGAGAATGCAAAACTCCTAGTGGGTGTTGTGCTGAAGGGAATGAAAAACGGTAACGATGGAACATTTTTAACAAGGGGAAAGAGTCCTACAGAGTTCAACAACTCAAAAAATAAAGGGGGTCAAAAATCAGGAAAGCACCGTATGGGGTATATCGGGGGCACAATTTGGTTTTTTGAGCCAAAAGGCTCAAGAAAACAACTCAGGGAGATGAACCGAACAATATGATGTAAGGTTCAGGTAGGTTCATGTGGTGTGAAACACAATATATTTTGAGGATATTCACGAACCGACAGAAATAGGAATTGCCATTACTGGTTGGCTCAGACGAAACTGGAGTCTCCGGGGAACATTACTCCGAATCCCAATGTAAACACTAGTTCAGTGTAAACCTGTTCCTTTTAATGATTCAGAAACTCAAGCAAGTATCTGCAACTCTACGGGAGGAGATTTTGTCGGTGTCTAGATTGGGTTTTCAACCAAACTCATGACCCCCCTCGATCGGGCCCCAATCTACAGTACGCAGTGTCCATTGCTTCAGTACAGGAATAGGAGCGAACATCAGGATTCCTTCTTGATAATTTAGCCAATCTCCGAATGAGACATACCATCACGATGTTGCACCCCAAATACTACTCTGCAGTCACTTCCGGGCGTTTAGAACTGAACTTCCTTCTGCACACGGCCGAGTTGCAGGTGCTTTCCAGACCTTCTGAACTGTCAAAGAGACCATATTTACATTGAAATACTGTTTAGATTTGGATTTGGAGAATGTTTCCGCAGAGACTCGAGTTTTGTCCAAACCGACAGGTAACGTCACCTGTGTGCTATAATGATTCTCTCCGTTCTCAGAAATCCTCCAAATATATTTTCTTCAACACCCGATGAATCTGCCTGACCATTATATTAAATTGATTGGTTCATCTTCCATAGTCGTTTTATGAAGCTCTTTTCCCCGAAAGGCCAAACCATGCCCCCAATATACCTCATGCGGCCTTTTCCTGATTTTCAACCCCCTTCATTTTCCGATTTCTTTAACTTTTCAGGACTCTTCACCATCGTTTGAAACGTTCTATCGTTGCCGTTTTCCATTCCACCTCAATACAACACCTGGTACGAGGGTTTTATTCTCCACTCACTTATATTCAAACATGAGAGGGAAAATGGATACCAGGTGGGAAATTTGTATTCCAGCTTTACTGGTGGGCATAGATGACAGCTTCCAGAACGTAGCCCGCTCGAAGAAAAATCGCGGTGCCTGTTCTCGGCCCCCCTTAGACTTTCCCTGATTTTTGACCCCCCCTTTGTTTTCGAAATCTTGACTTCTCTAGGACTCTTTCATATCGTTAAAAATGTTCTATTGTTGCCATTTCTCATCCCTCTCAACACAACACTTGCTGTGAAGCTTGACTTTCCCGATTAAGATTCCTCAAATAGAATCAGTAAGATGAAACTGTCCTCCAAGATATGCATCTAGTTTTGTCTGGGACGCGTATTCGACCCTTTCTGAAGTGTTTCCCCCCCGAGGAAAGGCCTCGGTGCTTGTGATCGTCGCTGCTTTGACTTTTCCTGATTTTTGACCCCCCTTGGTAAGGTTGATTTTTGTTATGGCTGCCATGCGAGGGTAATTCGGACGCATTCTACATGTTTAGAATTTTCCCTCCGCTGTTCCTTTATGCTCGGCGAGCGAGACAATTTTCAGTGCTTCCCAAAATAGATGAGCTGTCATAGCTGTGGCGGTGTGATCTGCTGCCTCATCATTTCGTCGTCGTGTTTTCGCTCTCAGTCTCTACACCTGCAAACCGAGCTCTCGACTGTGCTTTCCCCACCTGATCTACTATCTCTGAGGCTGGCCGTATTCCATGCCTCTTTTCTACCTGCCATTCTTCGCTGGCACTCTTGAATTCAGCGTTGATGCCGGCGGATGAAGCTCTTGAAGGCTCGGTGTAGTGCTAGACACTGCTGCTGGCTATAATCCCTATACAATTATGGAACTGTTCAGCTGGGAATGGCTCCTTGCTGCATCTCACTCTCCCGCCACTCTCCCGCCACTCTCCTCCCGCCACGTCACCAACTACATCAGCCCGCGCGACACCAATCCACGAAGATTCGACACACGAGGAACAGATTCGGAACGGTGTGTGTATTGGCTACATACTTCACTTCTGATCTGACCATTTTTCCTTAGAATATTGTCCGGTGCAGAAGACACGGCCGAGCTTACTGGCTGTCTCCTTCTCGCGCAGAATCAGGAGAGCACCCGTTCGATCCTCATGCATGACAACACTCACAGCCGTCGTCCTATCGGCACACGATTGTCCCGGAGGACACAGGGCCGACCCAATACACCCCTCACGCTCACCGCGCCATACCCGCCCATGTTGCGCGACTGCTCATGTCCAGGGCACACGCTCAAGCCCTGAAACGTGGGAGTCCCAGCGGCGCGGGCGTGGTTCCCGCTCGCGTGCGCGCTACCCCCTGCGCGGGTCGGCTCAGCTCGCGGCCCATCTTCTCCACCGCAAGCGCCTGTGCGACCTGTTGAGGCCCAGCACGAGGTCACCGTCCTCCTCCCACTCCCGTGCCCCATCTCGGCCCATCCTCGCGCACGCGCACGTGCACCACTGCGGAAAACGATTGCGGTGCTGAAGGAGACGCCACCGAACTCGTCTGCGCCGCGGTAGCGCTCGTCCTCGGGGTCCGGCACCGGCAGGACGTACGGGGTGTATGGGCACAGTGCGCCCGTTGTGTACCCGTGCCGGCACGACGGTTGCGACGGCTGCTCGGGCGTCCGGGAGTCGGGCGCCGTGCAGGCACGGGCCCGTTGTGTACCTGTGCCGGCGCGGAGGTGTGCGTGGCTGCAACTCCTCGGGCGTGCGTGGCTCGGGCGTCCGCGGGTACGCGTGCACATCAGGCACGGGCACCGGGAACGCTGTGGACGAGGACAGCGCGGGCAGCAGTGCCGTCGCATACATCGTACTCGGGTGCCGGTGCCTCTCACCCCGTCTCCGCTCCCACCCCCGCCCGAACCCGGCCCCGAGCCCGTTGTCGGCGTGCGCCTGGACTCGGAGTCGCCCCGTGCTCGGTGGCACAATGAGGCACTCCGCGCCCGCGACGCCCATGGCACCGAGTGCACCGAGGACGGGCATGCGGTGCGGGAGCGCAACGTGGCTCGGGGTCCCGCTGTCCGCGACACTAAGCGGGCGGCGCAGCGCGAGCGCCTGCGTGTGTGTCGATGAGGAGAGGGAGTCGCTGCGAGGCGGAGAGCGAGTCACTGAGCGACAGCAGCGAATCGAGGGGCGAGGGTGCGAGTGAGTTCCGCTGTGAGGGCGTAGCCGGGGCGAGCGAGTCGCGCGTAGATGCAGACGGGGCCCGCGTCTTCTGCAGCGTCTCGGGCGCGCCCAGTCGCCGTCAGGGGCGCCTCGTCCTCCCCCTCGTCCTCGTCCCCCTCCGTCATCCCGGGAATCATACGGTGTCGGCATCAGGGGCTCCCTTTCCTCTTCCTCTCCCTCTTGCCCTCCTTCCCCTGCTTGTCCTCTTAGCTCTTCCTGCGCCACGCATCTCGGACGAGGAGCACCGCGCGATTTCGGAGCAGCGGTGGGGCACGCTGAAGTGCCGGGATGAAGGCACGTTTGCTGTTCAAGAGTTTGCGCCGAGCGCCTGCCAACGTACCGTACTTGACAGAGTAATTTTTGTGTATTTTTAGAGATTTTTTTATGTACATTTTGTCTAATTTACGAGCTCATCGTGCTAAACAGCGACGAGCGTGGTCTGCTCGTCGTGTTCCAAATGCGGTTGCTTACATGAGCGATCAAAACAAACAAGGGTACTCTCTTGCTCGACGTCCAGACGACGGTGACGCAGGTAAGCCTAGGCCTGCTCACTGCTTGGCTACACTCAGATGTCTGGTAAGTGATATATCGAAGTCAGGTCTCTCAATAGAGGGATTGATATATCATGGCATGTGGGTGTTGACGGATCGATGATATATCACCCTGCCAGACTGTGGTGCATCCTCCTCATCCAGTTCCTCGTCCGGCTCCTCCTCGTCCCCATCACGAATGGGCTTGTGTTTGGCCAATGCCAATGCCTCTTCATCCTCCAGGTAGGCCGAATAGGTGCGCCATGGGATGCACAAATCTACCCTGAACTTCCCGGTTCTGAATGTCGGGTTGTTCGGATTTTTGGAGTTCTTCTTATAAAACCGATCAGTAATAACATTGACGTCTGGATGGGCCGGTCGAATTTCGACCCAATCTTTGGTATAAATTGCGCATTCGTCCTTTGTCAACGGAAAGTTGTCCGTATGGCTAGCCCACTTCGGGCTTAAGTTGTCCCAGGCAATTGTCTTGATCTTGGCGGCTCCGATGGACACCGGGACTTTGTCCTAGACATAATAAATTTCCTTTATAATGACGTCAACTTATATTCATCAAATTCAAGAAAGGAAAATCCGTACCCCGAGAAACTCCGCCGTCATGCGGCCAGGCCTTCTGACCACACCTCTGAATTCTCTACACCGTCCGGCAGCCATTTACCGCACGCTTCTCGTTCGCATTTCAAACGCCGTCCCGTTAATGACACATAATTGGACTGGTCAGCGACATTGTCATCGTGTCGCGTCCCTGAGCGCGAACCGGCAGAATCTGACGCGTAGATGTGAGATGAGCGTGTAGCCTACATGGTATGTCACACCTGAATTGGAATTTAGGGGAGCACCGGTGCGCGACACACCTGACGCGTGTTGGGACGAACCTGTGACGCGTATGTGTGAGATTACGCCCTGTTAGCCTGCACCAGAGCATAACACACCTGAATTCTTGGGAGCACTGTTAAAACCTGAGCCGTGTAATCCTCGTGGTGGCCGGTGCTGCGACATAACCAAGGAACAGGGATGAAGGGAAAGGACAAGAAGTGAATTGTGTGGCTGTGAATGTGTGATGCGTGCGACGGCACAGAGGTGTTTCTAACGTTTTTGAACTTTATTTTTAAGGAGTTTTCAAGGTTGGTCAGATCCATTTGGAAATGTGCATTTTTTATCCCGAAGAGTGTGCGTGCATTACACTCTCTCTACTTACTACTTGGATTCAGCCACAAGTTTCTGAACTCGGAACATCAGGGAAATACTACTTTGGTAATTTCCCCAAAATTCGGGGTAATTTGGTCAATTACCATAATTACCTGCATTACCTGATTACACATTTTCATATCCTCTGGAATGGGCAAATTTTGGGATAGGAATTATTTATGCATGGACCAGAACCATGGCCTTGGCAGTTCAAAACAAATGGGGCCTCAGGGAACAAAATCTTTGGGCGGCTCAGAAGACCATGAAATTAGCATGGCAGCATTACCCCGGCCCTAAAGCTGCTGATTCAGATCGGCTGCTACGCGACCGTTACGCGATGCACACGTGTCCGCAAAAGTGGTTCGTTTTGATCTCCCGGCAACACCACCAAACAAATCTCTTCCTTTCCCCCATCTCGCTCCGCTCCCCCTCCCTTCTGTCTTTCCCTCCTCCATTTTGGTGCCTCGGTGGTAGTATAACCCCCTGATACTCTCGTGAGTGCTGGTGACTTCAATCCAGGTGTTGTGAGGTCTGATTGTGCTCGCCCATCCACACACCAACACCCACTCTTGACCTCCTCCTGAACTTGCCTCAATGGCCCCCTGAATAGCAGGTATTGTGTCTCCTGCTCCTTGTCCGTGATGAGCTCACAGATTGCTGTAGGCTGTGATGTCCGTGGTGGTGTGAGTTTCCTGTGTACTGGTCGTAGAGCCTCCTGCAGATGCTGGACAAGATGTGTCCGCAATTCTACCCAAATACTACATTCACATTACTATATCCTTTTTGCAGGTTCCTCATTCACGAATGCCAGGCAACACAAGCGAGTCCTTCGCCCTGCGTGGTGCCGCACCGATGCTGTCATACAATTAGGTAAGTCTAATTATTCATCTCGTTCGAATCGTGCCGAGATGACCGTTTGTCCTGTAGCCACAGATGAGCCGTAAATTTTAAGTAACCTCTATGCTGCCGAGTATTTTACAGGTGCCTGTCAGCCGCATGTGCGGTGTCCCTATACTGACTACATCATGTGTTCAGTTTCCCTGCGAGTCTCGACTCATTTACGTGCCCTGGGCAGGCTTCTCAAGCCATTTATCTGTATGTTACTAATCTACTACTTGCCGAGCGCAACTGATCTGTGAACCCGCCGCTTACAGCCCTGCCAATGCGCTCGTTTCTCACTACATTTCTTAGGCCCCTGGGTATTTACTCCTCTCTCGATCTTCGTTTCCACTGTGCTGATACATCTGTACCTAGGACCTTATCTCACCAACCTTACTTCATCGCATCGGGACTCGGGGGGAGACTGTATTCATTTATATCTCATGTAGTACACACTGTATCTAGTACATATTTTATTGAATATGATTTTTTCCCAATTGCTGTCACTGTTCAATAAGATTCAACCCAATTTTACCCCAGAAATGATCAGGAAATGGGAGGTAATGAACTGGTAATGGCTGGTAATCTGGTGGTAATTCACCCAAATTTTTAGGGACATGTGTAAAATTGGTAATCGAGAAAATATGGTAATTCAGTCAAATTTCCAACAAATTTCTGGTAAATTGGGGGAATTACCAAAGGAGGCTTTCCCTGATGAAGGCAGAAGCGGAACGGTGAACACCGTTGAAGAAAGATCGAAAGTGAGCTACGAAACTGGTGAGATCCCACAACTTTCGACTTGCGCAGTAATCACGTACCTCAATTTAAAACATGCTGTGATGCTGACGTTCCGGCGAGCAAGGTATTATGATCCAATACGTTCCAGAAACTTCACCGATTCATTCACTGCAACAATCTACTGGCGTAGGGCATCAGGCTCAGTTGTCTGCGTGCCGGTGAGTGCACACAGCACCATGCAAGATAAAATAACATACAATTGAGCAGGATGCGTCCGTGGAAGAGCGGTAGCGTGAAACCAAAGACGGACTTGAACTGTTATTAGGGTCGTCCTGTTCTCGTTCGGCATCTGCTAGTAAATCTCCCAGGTTCAGGACCGCGAGCATCTGCAGACGGCGTTTTCGAGGAATCCAGGCAAGAACAAAGCTGGAATGCAGTGCAATGCCAACACGAACTCGACGTTGGCCTGGAGAGTGGTGGTGACAGGAACCAGCTGCGTCGGTGTGAGTATCAACAGTTTATCCTTGAGTGAGTCCGCTGATCTGAGTGTCTGCGAAGCATCGGAAAGCTGCAAGGACATGGTCTAGACAGAGACGCGTTGACCGCTGTGCGGATCAAACTTGTGAATGATGTCAATAGCTGGAGTGATTTCGAAAATTCATACAATGAAAACAAAATCTAGTCATTCATGCTACTGTACTATTGGGATGGAGTAAGAAACATTTTCATACAGGTCATCGTCTGCAGTGTCCTCAGCATTTCCCAAGCTCTTCCCCGCCGGCGCAAAGCCACCCTCGCCCTCAGGAAACTTGAAGTTGTTTCCGAACCCACGCGACTGCCACAGGTTCTGCGAGAACATCTTGTAACGCTCGCCGAGCTTCATGTTCTTCGTGTGGATACGAAGAATCTTGAGACGGCCAGTTGGGTCAGGGATACCTATGTCGACCTCACGATCGAACCGACCGAATCGCCGAAGAGCGGGGTCGATGGAGTTAGGTCAGTTGGTGGCGGCCATGACGACAACAGAGGAGCTGAGACACGACACGTCGCTCGACTTCGCCGTTGGTCTAGTCACAGAAAGGTCAGAACCCAACGTTGAAAGGATGGATTATGCGCGGTACCTTTTCATGTTTCAGCGCGATAGAGTCAATCTTGTCGATAAAGATGATGGCAGGCGAGTCTTTTTGGCCTCCTCAAATACTTCTCGCAGATTACTCTCACTCTCTCCAGCCATCTTGCTCATAATCTCGGGACCGTTGATCAGGAAGAAGAAAGCCCCGGTCTCGTTGGCCACCGCTCGGGCCATGAGAGTTTTACCGGTACCGGGGGGGTCGAACACCAGGATACCGCAAGGGGGCTGGATACCGATGGACTTGAACAGTTGCGGGTGGCAGAGAGGGAGCTCGACCAGTTTCACAGATTTGTTTGCGACAACCACCGATATCATCGTAGCCGACCTCGGACAGACTGGATTCCTTGTCTTAGCGCTCGACTAGGTTGCCCTCTGTTCACCTCAGGGGTCAGCGTAGAGATATCTAAGACAATAGATGGATACTTGCCGGTGCGGATGACAGTATCTTGCGCGACGATGCAGAATTCAGACGGGTTGGTTTTAATGACCTTGAGTTCAACTGTCCACACGCCTCTGCACACAAGGAAGGTGTCGCCCTTGGGGACGGGCCGGTACGCTGCATAGGAGTAAGCAGGTGCCCAAAGGAGTTAATGACGACGTGTACCCTCGAGGAAATAAGGCTTGAGGTAGACGTCGAAAATGCTGCCGCTCAGACCCTCGATGGAGTCGTCGAACGGCAGAATGTGTACGTGCTTGCCGTATTCTATGTCGAGACACGGGTGAACACCGACAAGGTCACTGAGCTTTACACGCAGGTTGTTGTGGGCGACTTTGTTCACCTGGACGCATCCCTCCTCGACGTCATCCGAAGAAAGGCAGATAAGGACGGTGTCGCGCCGTTTCTTTCCTCTGAAATTGACAAGTAAGTACATGTCAATATGACGGAAAACAAAATCTTACCGGACGATAGTTGTGTCGGCACAGAAAATGCCGAGGAGCTCCATGGTTGCGGGATTCGAGAGTCGCGACTGAAGTCAAGTGAGGATGAGTGTTGTCTCTACTGAGAAAACAGACAGTGTACATACCAGAGTTGTCATCCGTCGCTGCCTCATCGACGAAAAGCCGATTTGGCCTGAAGACGAATCAATATGGGATGTGAGCGCTCATACTGGAACACGTACGATTTCTTGGGCGTGAGTATTGCGGTGGAGATATTGTTCAGGCCTGGTTGAGGAGGTGCACCGCTGGGGTCTGCCGTTGTGTATGCGAGTCAGAAAGAAAGAGACCGGTTTAAGTCCAGGCGACGCGCGTCGATCTCAAATAAGATCAAATAGCACGTGGCATCCTTCGTGATCCTCTCTTTCATTCTTTGTCTTACACCCTCATGCCGTGTATTGTAATGCTAATATTGTACAGAAATTCATTCCCTACATCTCCTCATCTAAATCAATCTCCTCCACGGGAAAGCCCCTGACTTTCACTTTTTCTGGGCGCACAAATGCGCCATAATTCGGACGGCACGAAAAATAGCCTTCCCCCGGGCCCTTGACTCTGCGACACGTAAATTTATTGATGGACCACCAGTTGTGAAAGTGAGAAACTCACGAGCCATCGTTCTTGCCCATGGGTTCGTCGTATTTGATGCCAACCCAAACGCCTTCGCTAGTCCTGAAGCTCGTGGTCCCGATGAAGCATACCGTCCTACGCTTGCTCAGCCTGGGCTCGGTGGACTCCACCTCGCATCGCACGCCGGCACTGATCTTCACCTTGACGGGTGGCTCCGAAGATGTCCCATCTTTCGGTGTGAACCATCCTACTTTATTCTGCTGCTTGTACGCCAGCACAGTATCTGCACTCATCATTAGCCTTCTAGCAAATTGCAGGGAAAAAATATTTTACCCGTGCGCTCTGCATACGCCGTATCGCTGAGCTCGAATTTTTCGACTTGTGTCACATCGGTCAGTTGGCCCATCAACAACTCTTAACCGAAGTCGGCAAAAGCTATCCGCAGGCGCTGATCTATCCTCTTACTGTTGGGTCTAAATCTCCTAGTGAATCACGTAAAAATGCGGCGCTCGCCATCATGAATCGAATGCGGGAGCATAGTCCTTCCATTGTAGAGCAGGTATGATGTCTCTTACTTCCATGTAATGTAGTTCGCTCATTGAGGATTTTCAAGCCCGGATCGTCAGTCGCGAGTTGGTCCGAGTTGCAATTTTGTGGCACGAAGGCTTGGAGGAAGCTTCACGGCTGTATTATACTGTGTGCAATCTGGCTGGAATGCTCGCTGTTTTAGATCCGTTGCACGAGATGCTCGAAGCGGTGAGCTGGGGGATTCTTACCACAACAGCATCATTGACGAGTGGTCAGGGTCCGCAAACCGTCCGAGAAACATCCTTCAATCAGGTATTCGGGACGGAACTGCGCCATGCCCGAGGACTTGAAGCGTGCAGTCGCTATCATCAATTCGGCGAAACGAGAGAGCTTGACAACGCATGGGGCATTTGCTTCACGGTACACCGCCAAGCCCAACTCGCCGTAGAGTCCATTGATTAAATATTCATGCCAGGCCTTCCAAAAAATCGAGAAGCAGCTACCTTACCGCCTTGGACCTGCAATACATCTCGCCTGAGCTGTTGAACGTTCGGAACCTCGATCCCGGTAATAGTTTCCTTCTTTCTTTCTTCATTCTCTGACCCTGTCCAGACACATACCAAAGCGGCCACGAGGTTGTCTATATTGCGGATTTCGCTCCCTGTTTGGCGGTCATTTCGTCGAAGCAGCGTCCCCGGCGCATGGCTTTGAAGGGAAGTGATGGAAGAGGATATCAGTATCTTCTCAAAGGTATAATCAACAAGCGTTATTGTTAGTTGCTGAATCGTGTCCAGGCCACGAGGATCTTCGCCAGGACGAGCAGGTAATGCAGTTGTTCAGTCTTGTCAACACGCTGCTCTCCATCGATACGACAGCTCCAAGCGTCAACTCCACATCCGGCGATACCCCGTGATTCCGTTGGCGCCGAACGTTGGTCTAATCGGTATCATACAGGAGACTGATACCCTCCACGAGCTTGTCCGAGACTACCGACACTCCATCAAGTTGCTGTCAAATATCGAGTATCACTTGATGCCTAGGTAAGTACATGGCCCTTGGCGCCATTGATTTTGCCTCAGAGTTGTAGCAGATGGCACTGGACTACGAGAATCTTCCCCTGTTGAAAAAAATTGAGGTGCTCGAGTACGCGATGGAGAACACATCCGGCCAAGATCTTTACAAGGTTCTGTGGCTCAAAAGCACCAACTCAGAGCTGGCTCGAGCACCGCTCTTTGTACACTCGCTCGTTGGCCGTCAATAGCATGGTCGGTCACATTCTCGGTCTCGGAGATCGCCACCCATCGAATCTCATGCTTGAGCGCAAAACGGGCAAGATCGTGCACATCGATTTCGGTGATTGTTTCGAGGTTGCGATGCACCGCGACAAATTCCCAGAGAAGGTGCCCTTCCGGCTGACGAGGATGCTTACGCATGCGATGGAGGTGCACATCTAATTTCACCTTGCATGCGTCGCCTGATTGCTTGTTTTCGTTTGGAATGGAAGGCTCGTTCCGGAAGACTTACGAGATTTCTATGCAAGTTCTTCGCGATAACAAAGAGTCCTTGATGGCCGTCCTGGAGGCCTTCGTATATGATCCTCTCATCAACTGGAGATGGATGCAAGCAGACGTCGAGGTCCGACAGGGCCAAGGTCAGAACATTTATCAGAGGACGTGAAAAATGACGCAATCATCAGAATCTGATGCAGCAGCGGATCACCAGCCGACCTTGCGTGGGTAGCGGCACGGCCTCAGGGTGTAGCGCTACCACTGCGCGCAAACGAGAACAATATTTTCAACGGTATGTGAAAGAATTGACCACCATACGTTCCCGCTCACATCTCTATAAAAGCTGGTGGGGAAACAGGCGTCCAAAAGGTCCGCAACAAGCATGCGCTGCTCGTATACAATCGTGTACAGCACAAGCTTACCGGCAAGTCCACACCGGCCTGGGCGTGCGATTGATTCTGATTTTTACCTCTCAGGTCACGATTTCAATGAAGGCATCGCGTTGTCTGTGGAGGATCAGGTCGACAAACTTATTCAGCAAGCCATGTCATTGGAAAACCTCTGCCAGTGCTTCGCGGGCTGGTTTGTCCATTGCTTACAATAATATTCCTTGGGACTGGTGGTCATCTTCTACAGGTGTGTGTTTTGGTAGTCGGATGCGGAAGCCTTCTGGTTATCTGTTCTTCTTCCTTCCTTTTCATATTGCCACCCATGTACACCGATGATGAGAGTCGGAAAGAAAAAGTCCTTAAGATCACCGGTGATAACCGGGAGAAATCAACAATCAATTTCGAGGGCAAGCTGAACTCAAAGTTCCAACAAAAGTTCATGCCACCTGAAAAAACATAATTGACCCTATTCACTACAGGCACTCGAACAAATTGTACTTCAGGCCTCTCGGCCAACTAAGGCATGTCCGAGGATCCACCCCCACTTGCTATTATGGCAACAAACGACTCGGTTATACTACCAGCGTAAGGTTATTGCGTGTTCTTCTGTGACACTGTTAGCACATAACCAAGAATCCATGTAACGACTCACCTCAGTCAGCAGAGAGACAAGAAATACTCCAGATAATTATCGCCACTTTCCTCCGTTCCCGTGTGTGCAGATCGCTGTTGGATCTTTATCTGTGGTGCCGAAACTACCAAATGATCCAAAGTTTCCCACAAAACCTTTGTGTCGGAGCTGAAAGACGAATGGATTTCCAAATGCAAGGTCGATTGAGATGGCTGGGATATTGAAGACAGTGACTGCCTCAGGTCGTGGATAATCTCTTCTTCCACGCCAGCAATGTGGAGGCTAATAGTCAACATAGAGAATACCAAAAATCTTTCGAGTTGCGGGAACTCGAAATCATCTTCTTGATAGTCATCTGAAAAATGTTTCAGCAACAGTCTAAGCAAGAGGGGGGAGGACAAAACACGCACAGAAAGTTATTCTCAGACTCACATTCCGAACTAACGATCCCAGAGCATAACAGCAAAGGCATTCCAGATCTCTGTACCCCTCAATTCTAAGAGTGGAAACAGATATCCGAGCGCGTTTAATCCAATGAAGGAAGGCAGGCATCAGTCGTTCACAATGAATGAGATCAAGCATTCGAATTGACGAAACAACTCCGACTCTCGTATTTAACCAATCATCCGGGTCGGATTCGTTCAAGGCGATGCCAACACGACAGCATTGGATTGTCAAAGACTCTAGATGATTGATTTTTGGGAGGATGCTGACTAGTGCCTGCAAATTTTGGAACTCCCAGTTGTTGAGGGAGAGAAAAGATAATGATCGCCCTACGGACATATTTCATTGATAAAGAATAGAGAATGTGTAACTCGTGAGTTACTCACGCATAGACATAGACGATGTGAGTTGGGAAGGAAACATATATGAATGTCCTTCAGGACCTCTGGTATCAGAATGCCCCGTGAAAACACTAAGCTCAAGGCTATGGATCCTGGATAATCTCTCTAGAGCGGCCGAAACGACAGTAATTTGTGAGTCATTTGTTCTGCCGAGATCCAAGGAAGTGACCGTGATTTGAAGAGACTTGATATAATTCACGATATGGGGTGATTCGTGAATCAGTGTGAGGAGCTTCTTCGTCGCTTGGAGCGTCATGGAGGCCACAGATTCAAAATATCTGTATTGTGCACGGTAGCGCCAGCTACGTGCAACCAGGCAACAATTCCTCAAGTCCAAGTCGACCGGTGCCGTATCCTCGTTTTTTGAGTTCGCTAAGTGATCGATGGTCCTATCAATGAGCTCCTGAGGGAAGTCCATCTCTGTGAATTCCCTGAGCGAGTCTCATGGGTACCATAAGTAGAATATTGGCACCTTGGGAGCTGAATATGGTTAGCCTGAACACGCACTTTCGAGTCTTCCTCTAAAATTCTCAGGGCAACAGGACCAAACAATCGTTCAAGTTCGCCATTTTGAAACAAACAGTTCGGTCGAGCCAAGTCTAATCATGTCATCCCACGGCGTCAAAAAGAGAAAACGCAAACAAGCTCCACTTGAAGAAACGACAGGTGAGTTGAGTTCACACACACAGTGAATAGAATTCAAAAATTCGTAGACACCGCCGCCGTGACGACTTCGGTCCAACTTGAACCTTCAAGCGGAGCAAAAAAGAGGAAATGTAAACGAGCTACTCAAGGAACGACAGGCGGTGACGTGATACTAGACGAAGACGAAGAAGAGACAGCCACAATCCAACTTGCAAAGAAACGAGCTAACCAGTACCTTCCGACGCGTTAGTCCCAATTCAATTTGATTCTAGTTCAGAGAAAATCTCAGTGGATGTGGCAGCTGATGAGGAGGACCTCCGCCCTCTAATCGAGTATTACTGGAGACTTGGATTCAACGATCCGATGATAGCCACCCATTGTCTTGACCATTTCAATCGTACATCCTATGGTTTGAGGTTTGTTTTGACTATTTGTATTGTGAAGATCGGACGCTCAGCATAAAAAAAGTGCCAAAACGGTTCAGCGTCAGCGGAAAGAACTCCAGCTCAGTGGTGTTCGACAACAACAGGCCACATTCGAGTCAATAACCCCTTTCTACCAAGATATACGAGAACGGTTCCCGACTATGGGTGCCAGAAACATGGTTTCCCTCCTGCGACAAGACTATTCGATCAAAGTTTCGGAGTAAGAATTCAACAGTGGTTTTCGATGTAGCGCCTGACATCTCTACTTAGACGGTTTATGAATCGGTTTTTCAAAGAGATCGAACCAGACGCTCTCAGGCAAAGACGTGCTTTTCGATTCAAGCGAAAAAGATATTGGTCGGCCGGCATCATGGATGTTTGGTGCTTCGATCAGCACGACAAGTGGAAGCGCTTCGTACTTTGGCCTCATCTCGGGATCGATCCTTACTCTGGTAAAATCCAGTGGTTAAAGATCTGGTGGACGAACAGAAACCCCAGACTCGTAACCAGTTATTATATTCAAGCGGGTCGAAAGGTCGGAGGTACATGTCAATGTTGTGCGTGTATTATACGTCCTGACTACTTCCCAGGCATTCCCTTGATTACGCAAAGTGATCCTGGAGGTGAAAACTACGGCATTGCCAACTGTCATACGGTCGCGAGACAGCGTCTTGATCCAACCCTCGAGGGAACAATGCAACACCGGTGGATGAATAAAAAGGCAATGAACGTCAAGCCCGAGGCCACTTGGTCTCAATTGAGACGCCGGTTCACTCCTGGATTTGAGAGCATATTGGAATTTGGCGTCTCTCAAGGACTATATGATATCAGTAAGCCTCTTGAAAAGTAATCCGGTTGTCCTGTTGAACCATCGTAATCTGACTTCAGCGGCAGACTTGTGTTCCGTTGGCTCGCGATTCCCTGGCTCCAAGCAGAACTGGATGCATGGAGGGCTCGTTACAATTCTACGCCCAGACGCCAAGATAAAAACAAGATTCTGCCGCAAGGCATTCCAGATCTAATAGTCGCGAAACCTCACTTATACGGAACGGAGGACTATAAAGTAACCCAGTGTTTTTTTTCTATATCTCAAGGATTCCTTTACCAACCGAGACATAGGTCATCGTATCCCCCGAGATGTTCGACGAGACGGAACAAGAATGGGCACCGCCTGATGATCCAGTATTCGAGTTAACTCCGCCGATTTTCACGAAGAAGATTGTTGAGATTTACGAAAATCTTGGGCGGCCTGCTGTTTCCTCCCGAAATTTCTGGAATGTTTACTCTAATCTTTTGGACTCCATTATTGATGTCGAGGAGGAGCTGACATCGGCGATACAAGACCTCGACGCAGAATTTGAGGCGTCAATCGAATTGCTGCCAGACAAGCCATTACGCGAAGGGGCGAATGTGGTCGCAGGTTACGAGTACTATGGTGGTTTGGCTGTTCCTCCGCCCCTTGACAAAGATGATGATGAGGGCAGTGATGGAGCCGGGGAAGATCCTCGTCACTTCGCAGATCTTACAGACGTTGAATCTTCTTAACTGGTAAGTCATTTCAGTGGCAATTTCGCTGGGCATTTCTCAATCAATCCCAATAGTAGAGTAGCATAAATGGTCCAGTATCCTAGATGCAGTCGAGATGCAGTCGAATACAACCCGCAATCAAGAGCTCTTCAAAAAAACATCATCCCAGCAATTTCGAATGCGGACGTAGCAGAACATATGCCCTCTGCCTTCGTCAATGTCACATCGCGTGAGTTGCGTTGGAGGGTACAGTCGACATGGCCTGGCGTATCTGTTTCGATATTTCGGGCGAAGGTGGTGGAGTCACCGTTCTTTTCTTCTCCCTCTTCTTGGGCGTGAAAAGCCATGCGTCTTCAGAAATTCAGACTGATAAAAACAGAACATGAATGCGAACCTACCATCGGGGGTATCATCAAGTACGAAGGCCTCGACTCGGACGTCAGTCGTCTCGGTAGGCCGGGAGCCTGCCCCAATGCGCCGTCCATAAGGATTGTCGTATCTCGCTGACTTGTCTTCCTGGTATCATATCGGAGACCACGGGTACAAGAGGATATTTTCCCTCATAACCCTAGAGGGAGTGTACGGCTTGTGATTGTCACACTTCTGTTTTCTGTCTCCAACGCCGTCCGGAGCGTCTCTTCCAAGGGACACTCAGCCTATTTAGAATCAATCCCAGCAATATACAGTAACGTCAGAAGAGCCTCTATTGTCTGCGGGCCCCGAGAAACTTGCCCGGCATTGCTTAGATGTTGTCAGTTTTCGACTGCATTACGGCCCTACGCCGTACGGGACGCCTATCTCATTCGATACCTGCCCGAATCGCCTCGTCCAAGCAATTCCCAGCCCTTCAAACGTCAACAGAAGGACGTCCCGCTTCGTTTGCGAGCACAGGACACGAATTACGCCCGCCGTTGCTGCGCCAATTTTGATGGCTGTGATCATTTTCTGGTCTACATTAAAGTACGTGAATCTCTTTGAATCCCTGTCCGAATTGCCTCATCCAAGCGATGTCCAGCCCTTCCAACGTCAACAGAAGGAGGTTTCGCTTCGTTTGCGAGCACAGGACAAGATTTACGCCCGCCGTTGCTGCGCCAATCTTGATGGCTGTGATCATTTTCTGGTCTACATTAAAGTACGTGAATCTCTTTGAATCCTGCCCGAATGGCCTCATCCAAGCGATGTACAGCCCTTCCAATGTCAACAGAAGGACGTTCCGCTTTGTTTGCGAGCACAGGACACGAATTACGCCCGCCGTTGCTGCGCCAATTTTGATGGCTGTGCCCATTTTCTGGTCTACATTAAAGTACGTGAATTTCTTTGTATCGTGTCCGAATGGCCTCATCCAAGCGATGCCCAGCCCTTCCAACGTCAACAGAAGGACGTCCCGCTTCGTTTGCGAGCACAGGACACAAATTACGCCCGCCGTTGCTGCGCCAATTTTGATGGCTGTGATCATTTTCTGGTGTACATCAAAGTACGTGAATCTCTTTGAATCCCTGTCCGAATGGCCTCATCCAAGCGATGCCCAGCCCTTTCAACGTCAACAGAAGGACGTCCCGCTTCGTTTGCGAGCACAGGACAAGAATTACACCCGCCGTTGCTGCGCCAATTTTGATGGCTGTGATCATTTTCTGGTCTACATCAAAGTACGTGAATCTCTTTGAATCCCTGTCCGAATTGCCTCATCCAAGCCATGTCCAGCCCTTCCAACGTCGACAGAAGGACGTCCCGCTTCGTTTCAGAGCACAGGACAGGAATTGCGCCCGCCATTGCTGCGCCAATTTTAATGGCTGTGAGCACAAGATCATATGCCTGCCGTCAAACGTTGATATCTCACATATACGTAGGATTAATTGTTCATATTCATAGTGTAGCCCTTTGCAATAAGAACATCCACAACAGCTTTTGCCTTCATCTGTGCTTGCCCGTTCCTCAGCCGCCACTTTCTCAAGCAGGCTTCTCCTCAATTGCAGGTCTTCAAGCTTCAAGCGTCATCTTCTTGGATTCTGAACCAGGTGTCTTGGATTGTATTATCTTCC
Organism: Mycena maculata; assembly: GCA_029448575.1. NCBI lineage: Eukaryota > Fungi > Basidiomycota > Agaricomycetes > Agaricales > Mycenaceae > Mycena > Mycena maculata. Next base: position 67,021 of record JARJLG010000299.1, on the reverse strand, counting down.
TCTCTTCTTCATGGTTCCCGCAGCCACTGACGCTGTGCGATGACGTTCTGCAACTCGAATTGTACAGAGTTGAAGTTGGCAGTAAGGGGGAGATCAACACTAGGGAACTCCCCCTTGATACTCTTCCTCTGAGAGCCTTGATGTGCTTGGCTTGCCTCTCCTGGAATGTTCCCGAGGGATAGTTTCCGAACGCCTCGCATGTACACACCCTTGGCATTCCAGCTTCGCATTTGAAGCTCCTGCTGTCTTGGTGACAGGGTGGGATGCCATGTACACACAATGCGACGACACTTATTTCGTGTCAGCAGAGACTGAAATCCCGACAATCATACATACCGACTGCAACCATTTTGGAATACTCGCCCATCTCCACAGAAACCTAAAGGCCCCACTGTCCAGCCTTCCGTGTTCTCCTTGACTGTGTGTAATGTAATGCTGAGACGAGGTACTTCCGCTTGACACGACCTCACTGTTCTCTCTAGAAAAAAGAAAAATATATACGTCGGATTATCCCTATCTTATCTCCCATCGCTGTTTCTGGGGTACCATACCCATAAAAGGCCTTACGACATCGGGCACATGCGTTGCCGATGCCGCCCGGGCATCAAACGCAAGCTGTCCAGTCCGTGTTGCCATAAAATCCAAGTGCTGTGGTGGTCAATCCCAAACTCATAGCGGATCAAGAATACACTATAAAATGCTTGTGTTAAATTTAAAGGGCTGGAAAATCGAAATTTTGGTTCCTTTTTCACACAGCAAGTAGCAAGTACATGAAAATTCAAGGTATAGTATGGGTCTTTTCATCTTCACTGCCAGATTGCATCTTCACTGACCACGGTCGTGTATGCACCGGGTAGGCCGTAGTTCACGGTGACCCGGTGACCAGCGAAGGCCTGAAATACTAAGTTCATTTGCCTCGAAATGCGTAGACATCTCTCACCTTCCCGCCTGTCTTCCTCCCTGTGGACTTATACACGGTGCCAAGGTATAGGGCATTCTCCGTTTTCCCATCCCTCGTGGAGATAAACACCCAATCATTGGGCTAATGCAAAGAAGTCCTCGGTCAGCAGTTGTCTAACTGTATGGGGTATTATTTCACGGTAAATGTCTTCTTTTGGTCGGGCATTGGATGCTAGTGGGGGAGAGCGTTAGTTGGCTCTGGGGGTCTACGTCAATTTATAAGTGGAGGCACACGTTCTCAATATCGCGGCCCGGAGAATTCCCAGTGTGGATTCATCCACTTGCTTCTTTCGGACACGAGACCACCTGTATATGTAGCCCAACAACCCACACTAATAATACTCGTCACCTGATAATCCCACGTACTGGCTTCTTATTACTCAGAAAGTGTGTGTGTAGGTACGCGATAAATTCTTAAAATAAACCCCACAAGACCTCTAGTGGGCACATGGTATAACCAACGAGGTACGAGGTAGAAATGTTATCCGGCAGGGTGCACCGGGCGGCCCGCCTTTACAGTCGCGGACAATCGAAACCCGCTTCACTGCATTCAAGCTCTCAGTAGCCAATGCATCGCCTCGCCAGAAATAGCCGATCCAGTCCAGCTAGCCGGGGTGCCTACAACTACCCAAGCCTCACAGAATCTAGCCACACAGACTTCGTGCCTACCCAGGCACTGGCAGGCAATACCCAGACCTAGTGCAGTGTGGCTATGCCAGATTTGACAACCCTGTACAGCCCAATATGTAGGCTGAGTTAGAGGGGGAGATATATGGGTGCTCCCCCTCTAATTCGGGACCTTTGGGCTAATGGCCCCAGCACGCTCTAATTACGTTCAGATCGCTCAAATAATACTGATTTGAATAACGATGTACCTACCAACGGCGTGGCGGCCTCCACGGTTACCCCTTGGCGACGTCACGTGAGGTGATGCGCCCGCTTAGAGTCCCGGATATATCGATCGTGGTCACCTGGGCTAAATATACTCACGTTCCCTTATTGGGAATCAACGTTCGAGTCGATGGGTGGGTTGATGGGCCCGAGTGGTAGTTTTCCATTTTGGCCTTTCCTTGTAAAGAGTTGGAATAGTCTCAGAGTTGGTGATCTCTGAATAAAATCGGTCCCTCTTGACCCCCGAACATGCCCTCTGTACTTTGTTTTGAGCTCTGAAGGCCTGGCGGAACCACTTCCACAACTTTGATCTGCAACCAAACAAATGAGACCATTCCATCCACTGAAAAATCACATTCCATTCAATCGAGCCTTTCCCTTTGCCCATTTGGACTTCACCATTCCAGCCGATCGAGCTTTTTTGAACCACCGATCTGAGCACTCCCATTCCGCGCAATTGAGTTTTTTGAAAACACCCAGCCACTGTCCACTGTTTAGTCGCTCCATTCCGACCTATCGTTGGTTCTGCTTTCTGCCCGCCGGTCACATCAAATATTGACCGATCGGGTGGAATGCGGCAGTCTTGAGTCAGGAGAGGTTCACCCTCTCTTTCTCTCTCCACTATGTCGTCAACTGGGGAGTGCCCTTACAACCAAGATGATTTGTGAGTCTCTCACTGTTTTTCCCCTGTTCTAGTTTACATGAACTGAGTATCAAACTCAGGGATGCTGTCAAGAAACCTCAGCTCGTGAAGATGGTGCAGCGCCAGCTGGCAAAATGGCCCGAGCCCAGGTTCAACCAATCTAAAGCTACTATTGCTCAAATGAATGATGCTCTACTGGATCCCAAGAACGGCTTTACGACGAATGCACCCTTGATTATTTCACCCCATCCTCCCAAAGGTGCCTCCAGCAAGCCTGGACCTGTTGCGACACCGGATCGCCAGCCCTCCCTCAGTCCAGGTGCGTTTGGCTCGCTTTTCACCTGTCTGAATTTAAATGACTTTAAATTCAATTAGTTCCTCAAGATTTCGATGTTGAAGTGAGTTTATATATTTGACATACCGGCATTATGTATCCTCACCACCGTCAGGTGCACACAATTCGAGTCTACATCGAGGACTGCCGCTTCAACTCGCCCAAGAAGGATGTCACGGTCCTTTCCCTTCCAGTTTTGGATCACAACAACTGCACACCTAGGGGTTTTCGCATCCTGAGCAAGACTTTGGTCTCCATCCTCCAAGAAAGCAACTGCTCGATTGAGATCCCACCGGGTAATGATTATCTCCCTTCAATTCACTTTGTTCTGACCGTCTTTACATAGACTCTGGTGGTGTTAAACTTTCGATTCCAGACTCTGAAGAGGATGGTTGGAAAATACCATTTGTCCGCATGCAACATGGCCAGTTCATCGACGAGATGAGGTTTAACCCGGAGGTCATAGATGTTCCAGCGAGCTTGCGTGTCAAGTTGTTCATCGACAATGTAAGCTTGAACCTTACGAGCTTGTAATAGTTCGAACTAACCAGAGATCTAGCTGGCAGTCTCTGCATTTGCACTGAAATCGGAGGAAGCAGCGGTGGTTGTTTCGGCAGCTGGACCGTCCACAGTGGTGGTGGATGCGCTGGGTGCTGGTTCCACCGCGGCAGAGAATCCTGCTCTGGAGTTTCTTCGCGGAAAACTTGCTGCGCGCGATGGCTATCAAAAATTTGTCAATCATCGCGGCCGCACTGTAACCAATCCAGATATCATACATGACTGGAAGTTTGCTCCAGACTTCAAACGCGATTTCAATAAGCAGAAGCAACCAGTGGTGTGTGCCTTCTGTGACACAAAACATTTGACTTACACCTGCAATGCCCAGTAAATCAAGTTGACAGACATCCAAACGGTCCTCGGAATTCAGTCAACTTGGTTGGCCAACGCGCAAACTGCTGTTGACATAATTGCAACGTACAAGAAGGTTGCTGAGGTCTCAGAGCAGCTGGTGCTCGTGGAGGATCCTCCTCAGGGCTCGAGTGTCCTCCTGAACTTCCTCACCAATTGGAAGAAGAACCATCCAGCGTAGCAACATCGGGTTGAAGTTGAACACGTTGGGCCAGTCAAGTACAAGTATTATAGTTTACATTCCTGGTTAGATTTTCCGCAATCTAAATGAATACATACACTGAATATTCTGAGTCTTGAGAACCCGAATAAAGGGTGCTGAACCGTTCCCTCAATCACAACAAATACGGGCAAAGGGAAAGTGACGCCATGTGCCGGGTTCCACGCGCAGAGTCTGACGAGTTCTGGTCCGTGAGGTGAATGTATGGGTCGATGGTGGGAAGTAGATCCTGGAGCGAAGAATAATAGAGTGAGAGACGCCGTAGTCGTAAAACGAAGATATACTCATACTGGGCTCATTTTGGCGGCTCGGCGGAATAAGACTGGGAAACGTACAGCATCGCGTTGGGTCGAGAAGAAATATTGGAGCTCGTACGAAACTGTGTGAGCGGTTTCAAATCAAAGAGGCACAACGGGCCAGAGAAGGAAACGAGCAAACAATGCCCGCGACTAGGGCGAGGAACGAGGTCGAAATTGGGAGTAGCGGACAGTCAATGAATGACTCACATGGAACGCGATCCTTAAGTAGTGAACGACGAACACAGATTTAACCCGGGCATCAACGCAAGCAGATCAATGATGAACAGCCCAAATCCTGGCACAGACGGAGAGAAGCCGCAGCAACAGGTGTACCCACAGCTTGGTCGAAATCTTGCCCGGCAGTTCATATTCCATGCCGCCGACGGTTTCAATTTTACAGAATGATCTCCACAGAGCCTCGAGCAAAAAATTCATTTAGCCCTACTGGGTACACGCTCGCTGGACTCGAAACCATCAGCCGGTGTTGCTGCTTCAGTAAGGCTCCTCTGCCGCACAGCAAGGGTCGTTGCAAAGAAAAAACCGAAGCCAACCAGGCCCATCAGCTGGAACGATAGTGAGCCAATGCATATAAGATCAAGGCTTATACACACTCCGCTGAATAATGCTGGACGCCACCAGATGAACTCCGATGTGAGGAGAGCGCCGTTGATGGGTGGCCCTGACATTTGGCGAAAAAGAAAGTTGAGGGAATATTATGGGCGTAGGTACCAATCAGACCGCCAATCCCTTCGATGGCAAAGGATACACCCATTCGAAGACTAGGACGGCCTGAATCGAATCGAAAGGAGCAAAGGATATGTTCGGTTACCCGAGTTCCGTCAGATCCTCTGTCAAGAATGCAACGAGGGGCGGCATCAATGTGATAACTGAGGCACAGTTGAAATATTAACCGAATGCACTCAATATCGGGTGGAGTTCACTGACAGACTCCCGCGCAGAATCCATACAGGATTGCAAGCATGACCACGCTCACGATGCTGCTGAGCCCGATCATCCCTAGGATCAGCACGGCGCCGCATCCCGCTGCCGCGGCAACCATGTTTGCGATTCCAAGGCAATGCGTAAAGAACCCAGGGGTGAGGCGGCCCACGAAGCTGGAGGCATTCATTATGACTAGCTGGAAGTTTTCGATGATCACCAGAATTAAATCCGAAAGACATGGGCATACGGAGTAAAACGAGAAGGTGCGACTTATTCCGTGTGTGGCCGCGTCCAGCTGGAGGAAGAAGAGCGGGAAGTAGAATGCGACGCTGAACGTTGACATTCTGCAGGTCAGTTAGATGATCAGGTATCACAGTGTTTCCATTGAACTAGACTAACCCAATCGTTGCAAGAATATACGTCCTATCGTGACTGAAACGCCGGATCGACTTCCAGAATTCAGGATCGTGATGTGCAGGCGGGAGGCGAGGGCGCATCAGGAGACAGGCAGTGATCAGGAGGCCACTTATGAGGGCCGCACTGATGCAGACGGAATTTCCGAATCCGAGGCTGCTGTGCAACGTGTTGTTGAGCATAATCGGGTGGATTACCGCGCCGAAGGAGGAGCCGGACGCGACTATTGACATGGCGAGTGCGCGGCGTTTGTGGAAGTAGTGCGAGACCACTGCGACGCTGGGGATATAGACGATCCCGGCGTCGAGGCCCGCGCCAATTCCTTGGGCCAGGAATATCTGCGTAGTGGGGTCATTGGACGGCAAGTAGGGAGGTAAAGAATGTGGTACCTGATATAGTTGTTCGCGTTGACAGAGTGATAGCATGAATATACTGAACGACTGTAGGAAGCAGCCTCCGTAGACAAGCAAGTGGCTGCAATGTTTTGCGTCAACATTACGGAAATCCCGGAATATTGTCACCCACAAATGACCACGGTCGTAGATTCGACCGGCAACCAGCCCAACAGATATAACAAGGAGCGCGTTGACGCTTCCAATCCATCTGATATCTCGATGAGAATACTCGCGCACAGAGACATCCGGGTGACCTACGAGATGGCTGAGGAGGATGATTCTGTCAAGTAATCCCGGACGTAGAAGTCTGAGAATGATTATTATTGACCAGGATGGACAATACCAGGTGTATTACCTTGAAAAACACCGAACGACGTCGTATATCCGCGATCTGAATCAATCCATCTCGAACGATACAGTCGAAAACTCGAATTCAACAAACCCGAAGCCACAAAATTGAACCAAGAATCTGGAGAGAAATGTAAAACAGGAAAACACACGGGTGCCACCTACGCTCCGAATACCGTTGCCAAAGCGCGAAATCCTCCTTCGGGGATCGTCGGTGTGTGCTCGTCGGGGGGTTCCTCTTGCTCGTGATTCGACACGGGGCTGGAGGCGTCCGTCCCAGTGGTCGGGATCATCGAGGCAGAGGCGTTGTGATCGGGAAGAGACTAACAGGGCGATAGGCGGTTTCGTATGTATACGGACTTGGAAGATCTTGAGAAAGAACGCGACATCTCGCGTCATGACTGATCTGATTTTGGAATTTTATTTTTGCCGTCGGGTACGTTCCCTTCGGCCAAAGTCCATCTTGTCACCGACAGCGACGCACACGGCGAGGTTACGACAGGCTACGACGCCAACTGCGGCCGAGCGTGGAAGTTCGCACATTGGGAGATGATGTGGTTCCTTCCGTTCGCACCGAAGACGCCGCGGAAGCCGAAGATGTCGCCGGGGGAGTCGAATCATCTCACTACATCTAGGCGAGAAGTTGAAGTGACCTGTCAAAATACTGTGCCGTTCAACAGAGTTTCAGATCATTTTTCTGCAGACAACTGAATGGTTGGAGGCTTACAGGCATCTTCTGTGGAATCCCGAATGTGTCAGACAATCTGAGTCTGTGAAGGTCACTCTATGCCACGGAATACTGCAGGCCTTCGAATCCGGAGCGCAGAAGTTTTCAGAGAATTCAAAGAGGACTAGAGGTTGACTAGAGGCCAAATAATGTTGTCGATTTGAGGAGGTTCCATTACATTTCCAGTTATTTGCAGTTGGCAGGCCCGATAACATAATGTGGCCGTTTTGCAAGCTGCATTGGCAGATAACAAAGGCGAGGAAGCGGGAGGCGAGCGTAAACAACATGCAGTGAGAGGCTCGGAGCGGGCGAGTGCGCACGCGAAATTCTAATCGGCGTCAAATGAGTGTCAAGCTACGTGCACGGATCGGAACGGAGGAGATCCGCGCTTCCCCGAACCTTACGTTCTTCTCCCGAACCGTCATGTTCTTCGCACTTCCGAACCGCCATGTTCCTCGCACTGGTGTCCGTCCGTCTGGATCTTGACTGTTGACCAGTTGTACTTCAAACCTCCTGTAGCTCGTGTCCGCACTGGCAGGAATGTGAGACAAATGAAATGACCGTCTTTCTTTGTCCGCGTTCTGGATAGTTTTTTTCCCGGCCTGGGCAGATCTGGATCCGTGAATAATGTGATGATTCGCCTCAAATTTGCCGATTTGTGCTCACTGGTGCGCGTACTACTGGTTTGTGTTCTTGTGAATTCCTGAGCAAACGCGATAGGGATGTGAACCATGATGGATGGTTTTGTGAATAATGTGAGACGATGTCGAGAGGGGAAACGAGGGGAACAAGACGTGGGCACCCTTTGGAATCGAACCAGGTATGTGGCTTCATTCTACACCTTTGTTTCTCCGCTCATCGTGTCGTGCCATTCCAGTGGCCGCCCGTATTCAGCGCGTTTTCGGTCGTGTTTTTCGGCGTCATGGTTCATGCGGCTGACTTGTAAATGCTATAGTGAGTTCGTTACTCGTGTTTCCCCGCTTCGGCATCCTCAGTCCTGCCCGGTTTCTGCAGTTCGCATCATGAAGTACCCGCCTTGACACGTTCGTTTCGTGCACGAAACGGACAAATGTGCGGACGTCCCACGTGTAGAAAGAACGTCGCGCAGCGGCATTCGTTACCTCGCCCTGGCCCCGCGCCCGCCCCTGGATCCGTTGGCTGTCGCGTTGAGCCATCGGCGTCCGAATATGGCACGCAAGTGATACACTTCCGGGGCGGCCTATTGCGTTCTCCTCGTTGTCCGTACCTCCATGTGCTCCCTCCGCGCCGCCGCAGGCCTAGTTCCAACATATCACTGCCGTGGTCTGCCGGCACGTCGCGACACCTCGACATCCCGAGCCATATCTCTCATCACCACCAATTCGCGCATCTCACAATCTCACCGCGTTCTGGTTGTTCTTCCGGATTGGCCCTTCCCCCGCGTCCCATCATTACCGGAGCTGCTCGCACGCGATCACGCGCTAGGCCTCCTTTGTCCTTTGTCTCCGCATTCCGCGTGTGACACGAGGACATCGCTACCTAACCCCAACCCTAGCGTCCTACCCTTTCCTCATGGACGACGTCGCCGGGGTGGAGTGGAACAAGCCACGCCGTTCCTCCTCAATCTCCTGGCCACTACTCCCCGACGGCCGAGGGGTCATTGCGCGCCGATCAGGAGGATGGGAGTGTGGTCAGCATGGTGGCGCTGGGATGAAACTCTGAGCGCTTAACGTCTATACGGTCCGTCTGTCTCCTGCCCCGTATCGTCGCCGTGTGCTGACCTGACATTTCTGTGGCAGCAGATCACCTGCCAACGGGTATGCCAGCGTATCCCGCGCCTGCGGGGTCGTTTGCGTCACTTCGGGGCGTCCATTGCAGGATATGGTATGTCCCTCCTTCCCCATCCCTTTTCATCGTATCCTGACGTCTCGCTTTCAGGCTTGCACGCAGCATTTCCGCCGGAGAGTAGACGGAAACATACGCTGCATTATCAGCTCGCGATCTCGATCTGTCTGAATCACCTCGAGACCTCGCGCTCTAGACGGCGCAGCTCACCATCTCGCGCATCGCCCGGCCGCCCCCGATTCTTCCTTCCTGCCGTCGCTGCGTACGGTGCCCTGTGTACTCCGGCCCGCCGCTCCCGAGTCGCGCATGTCCACTCTCATCGCGTTCTCGCCGTTCTCCATGGGCCCGCATTGTGGATCCACGACCACCAAATACTCGCCGGCGGCGCTGCACGTTCCGGCGGCTGCGCGTATGATCCACTGGGCAACGTGCGCTACTTACTCCATCACCCGGCCCCGCGCGCGCGCTGATCTTCCGCACCGGAATCGCGCACCGCCATGCTCTCGGGTGGCGCCCGACTGTATCGTAGCCATTCTCCTGGCCGCCCGCAGATCGGGCGCGCACTGAATCTCGAGCGCGATCGCAGCCCTGTCCGCGTCCTTCGCTCGCTTTGTCTACGCTTCTCACGACACGAGGAGCAGGGCATTGGGAAATACCGCTATCTCGATGGATGTCCCGCTCGTCGTCCTGTTGTTCCCGTCGTCGGTGGATGAGGGCGCCTCATCGCCCGTCTTCATCGTCCTCCGCTTCCCTCCTTTGATTCACATGTCTGCGCTACCTCTTGCGGGACTCACGCGCCAGGCTTGATATGCGCCAATCGATGGGTTAGAGGAGCCGGCGCATGCACATGTCAAGGGGCGTCGGTGGCATGCGGAGGCAGTAGTCCGACGGGGTCGAAGCCACATGAGGGGCCACATGAGAGGCATCGGGCCATACTGATGGACGGGAGCGAGGTACGCTAGGATGCTGCCTTCAGGGCCTCGAGATGGAACTGTCGCGCCCTGAGTGCGATACCGTACGCCTCGCCCTCCTGCTCCATCATCGTCGCGTGCTGATTGTAGCTTTGCAGGACGGAGGATCGCATTCCGCCATCGTCATACCCGCGCTCCGGAGTCTCTCGTCGTTACCGCGATATTGACGCTCTTCATCAGCGGGGCGGTGGGGGAACGAATCCATGGCGGCGGTCGGCGCTCCCGCACTCCAATCCACTACCACCTCCGGCGCGGTGTGCGTGATCACTGGGACGGGACGTCGGAGGCCACTTCAGTTGCACTACGGTACGCCCTAGCCTCGTCCATCTGTCTTTACTGTATCCTGACGTAGCGCTTGCAGGATGTCATGTACTATGCACGATTCAGCCCGCTTTCAGGCACTCGCGCCCCAGACCGCGCCGCTCATCGTCTCGCGCGCATCGCTCACCGGTCTTGATAGGCCGCTGCGAACAGTGCGCTGCGAAACGGTGGGGAAGGGATCGAGGACGATGCTTGGGCGGGAGGATCTTCTTCCGCGTGTGCAGCGGCGTCCCAGCAGGCCTCGATAGCCAGTACTTCGCGTAACTCCACCGAGCTTTCTTCCACGATACAGCGGCGCGTCCTCGGCGGAAGTTTGGCACGGGCGGAGGCTCGTGGAGTCCTTCGAACTCACGACGTCAGGAACCTCTGCACGACGCGCCACCCCTCACAATCGATTCTGCATTATTGGCGAGCCTTCATGTCCGTCGCAGGGTACGGACCTCCCGCGCAAGCGTCTCCACTGCTGGCGGGAGTCCCTTGCACGTCTCTGCCCGTGTCGTGCTGCCCAGCTTCCGTCTACCGTGGTCGGGACAGCCCATTACGAGTACCAGATCCTATTCCCCAGGCTTCAGAGGAATGCACATCGCGTGAGGGTACGCCTTACTCTCGTCCTCGTCAAACTCGTAGATACTAACGTCGTGCTCAGCAATCTGTCCCGCGACACGTACCGCTGGCGACCGTCGCATAGCCGAAACAGCACTGTCCCCGTCCGTGCGATGGCACCGTATCTCATCGGTGGCGCGGTGGCGCAGATACCGGAAGATTATAGGTCCTCCGCTTACTCGCCAGCCTTGGAGATGCCTTCACTGCGCTTCTCCGCCTCTCGTCGACCTTACACATTGGTCATGCCTCGGTGCAGCCCTCCAACGTCCCCCTTCCTGCACTCTCACTGTCCCGGTTCCCGTAGTACGGTGCCACGGACGCGGAGACATTAGTGTCTTGCGCCATAACTTCTCCTCGACCCTCCGTGCGGCGGCAATGGTGCCCGATGATGCGTCGTGCGCTCGATACCATTCCGGGCAGGATCGGAGGCCTGTCTAGAGTGTGAGAGCTCAGAGCGGGCGAGAGATGTCACGAGGCTAAGTCGGACGGTAGAAACGGGAGCAGCCATTTCGGGCCAGTGAAAGAGGGCGTCGAGTCACAGAGTCACAGAGTCACTTTGCCTAGTACGACTTGTTTTACACCTTTACGCTCGCCGCTACGACATCGAACTTGGCAATGTCCAGCGGGCTGGCGAGCAGCGCGTCCGCGTTGGCAAACAGGGCCTCGTACGCCTTGCCGCTCAGATGCGCGTCCCGCCCCTCCTCGTCCCGGAAAAAGTCGATGATGGCGCCGGCGAACTCGAGCGCGTACCAGACGGTGGTCGTGGGCTCGGCTTCGATGATGGGAAGTGCGCCCTGTTGCTTCATCGATACCCAAGTCAATTGCGTCAAAGAAATTGCAATTGCTCACCAGGAAGAACTCCTGGACAGCCTGCACCTTGTCCGGATTAGCCGTGAGGAACACGCGCAGGCCCACGCTCAGCCCCGCCGCCTTGCTAGCACTCCCCTCCACGACCGTGACCTTGTTCGCGAGCGCATTCAGGGATGCGATCTCAGGGCTCTCGCTTAGCAGCGTCGCCGCGTTCGCCATGAGTGCCTCGAGGACCTTGCCGCAGAGGTCTGCCGCGCGCCCATCCTCGCCGCGGAAAGTGTCGAGGATCCTGAACGTCGGCGGCGTGTGGGCCGTGCGCTGGATGGCGAACCACTGGATCGTGTCCGGCTCGGCCTGCACGTCGTACCCCGCGTGGAGGAAGTTGACGACATCATCCACTTTGTCGGCCTTGGCGATGAAGGGCACTAAGAGCGCGAGGGGAACTGGGGGCGCCTTGGTCAGCGGTGTGGACTGACTAACGGCTCGCTACGTACCTTGGCTGGAGGGCATGGTGATTGATGAGGAAAACCTTCGTCTGCCCCGCCTTTTATACACCCGCACCGTTATCTGATCCACTCGCGGCGTGTCTCCATTTCCATACTCGCCGGCACGCCCCCTAATGAGTCGGGAAATTTCTCAGCGCTGTGGCAGGGGAAGATGGCCCGCATGTGGAAATCACATTTCATTTAGATTTTCTTCGCAGTCTTTCCATTAACCCCTATTTAGCTTACATCATTATTTGTCTTGTAAATACGTACCTACAATCCATTCTTACGCTCGTACCACTGAATCAGCGGCCAGTGCAGGGCAAGTGCCCAGAGGTAGCATCGGAGCACCTCGACCCCTCCTCTTGGTAAGTCGCCAGTGGGCTGTTTAGCCACTAGAATCACCAAATCACGCCTCACAACCTCACCCTCTTATCCTCTCATTTTCGCACTTTCATACTCTCTTGTCCTCCCATTTTCCTACTCCACGGCTCGAGAGCTTCCGCATTTCATTTCGAAAATCTACTTTAAAAATTCCGGACTACCGACCCTTTTCCCGAGCCGCACACCGGGACTCTCCCTCTACTTCAGCGCGTCGCCTTCTTTCACATCAGACTATAGATTCAATTCAAGGCCATACCCGTGCCCGCCGTGTCTTCTAGTCTCCGCATTCATTCCAACGACACCGTGCCCGCCGTCACGGTCTTCAATGCGGCTTCCTCCGAAACCAACTCGAGCTGAAGCAAAGCAACACTTAGATTAAGTTGGGACACGCACCTATCTATCTTGGGCTGACACACCCAGGATGGGAAACTTTTAACGTCGCCTAAAAGACTTACGAAAAGAATGTGTATTCGTAGTCTAATACATCTTGATTGATTTAGCAAGATTCAATAAAGTAAGAAAGTATTACAGACACAACTAGAAATAATATGTCTGTCCGGCTTAATTAATTTCTATTCTATTCACCATGTAAGGAAGGCGTATGAAAAGAACGTCTGTTAGATGCCGAATCAACCATAATCAGTTTTTGAAGTATCACCTGTGCACAAAAGGCCCCCGAAAATATCATGTTTCGATAGACCTTTGCGGCAGATACAAAGGTCGTCTTTCCAATATAGCCGAAAGGCCTACTGAAAGAACTTCTTTTAGCAGTGCTTTCGGCTATATTGAAACAAAGACTTTCCAATGTGGCCGAAAGGCCTACTGAAAGACGGTCTTTCCGCACTGCTTTCGGGGATATTAGAACAAAGACTTCCCCGACTTCTTGAAAGACGCACCAAAACATTGAGTTTTAGGAAACCCTGGGGTGCACCCTAAGGTATACCCTCGGGTGCAGCCGCAGGTGCATCTTCGGGGCGGGTCGTCGGGCCTCAGACCCCTACGGGTATCAAATAATAACTAAAACAACCCCGTCCGCCGCGCGAACGGAGAATATATTCATTGAAGTCAATACTTACATGGGTCTGTCCTACGTAGAATATCCGTCGTCTCCTCCATTATCCCGACGTGTATCTGAAGAATGACTGATTTAGCCCCAGTTTTTTTTTTTGTGACAGAAATACGCACTCAATCTTTGAAGGTTCGAGTATAGACCATGCAGCGACGTATGCGCTGTGTATTCAAGTAGACGCAGCCTATAATATATACATTAGACCCTGCCATATAAAGTCAGCAACAAAATTCAAAGAAAGGGAAATGGACGAGACGTACTGTATGTACACTCCACTTCACAGTTCCTCTTCTCTTAGCTACCCAAGATGTAAGTATATACATACAATCCAGACATTATCTACAATCATCCCCGAAGAGTAGTTATCCAGGCGTTCTGCAAATCCTCCCTGAAGATGTCGTGAGCAACAAATTACAGACATACAAGAGACGGTGACCCATCGCGGCGCATCAGATTCACCGAGGGCATCCAACACATGGCGGATGCACGCCTCGACCTCCCCGAAGCCGCCGATATTCTGCAGCCACCAGTACTCCTGGTGTTCGACATTGCAGGAGCACACTAGGTACGCCCGTGTGTCCTTCATGTCGAAGCAGATGTGGCACATCCGTTCTGCACATGAAGACAATTAGCAGAATAACCAGATAGAGTGAAAGACTCACCAGTGGCCATCCGTTGCCGCGGGTGGAAACAGAAGAGCCATAATTGCGTCTGGGCGACGTTGCATTTTGAATAGCCCTTTCGGCGCGATGGCAAGTCCGCGGTGTGCCCGACCTTCACCCGCATGTGCCCGAGGAATTCGGCGGCGTTCATCTGGCCGGAGTAGAACAGCCCGAGGAAGTAATCCTCGACGACGGCCGTAACGTATACGGCGCCGCAGCCCTCCCTGGCGAAGCGACCGGGGAACTCGGCGAAGGCGGCCAAGCGGGCGAGCAGGGGCAAGGCCCCTCTGAAGGCCCGTTAGCCAGCAGCAACAAGGAGAAAACAGTTCACTCACATTTGAGCCAGGGTTGGCGGAGTCGTGAAAATCAGCCGGAGACCGACGCGGGCGCAGTGGTATCGAAAGAGCTGGCCGGCGGGGACGGGTGCGCGGACGATGCGCGAAGTGAGGACGAGCGTCGTGACGACGAGCACGGCGGCGAGGAGCTCGAGCACGTTGGTTGCAAGGTTGCCGAGCGATAGACGCTCAGTAACCGCGGTGGTGGTGGTGGCCGAAGACATCGCAGTGGTGGGCACGGTGGTCGCCAGGTTGCCGAGCGATAGACGCTCAGTAACTGCGGTGGTGGTGGTGGTGGTGGTGGTGGTGCGGAAGCAAGAGATGTCGGGCGCTCAACCGAGCTTTATAGGCGGCTGGCGCGGTGGTGGTGGTGGTAAGAAGGTAAGAGACGTTGCCCGCAGCACGCCGACGGGCCGGGATTTTGTAGGCGGTGGGTGATGTCAACGCCGGGGAGGCCTCGGGGCACGGCGGCGGCGGGGACGCGGCGCAGGGTGACCCGGACGTCGGGGGACGATCGCGAGGCGGGCGCGCCTCGTGCGTGGGTGATTTGGGTGGGGGCACGCCAGCGAGAGCGGGAGGCGGCGAGGAGGCGGCGCGCGGTGAGGTGGGAAGGGCTGGGTGTTGGAGCGGAGGCGCACGGCAGCGAAGGCGCGCTGCAGCGGGCGCGTCGCACACATGGCCGTCGCGGACGAGCTGCTTGTGAACGAGCCGCTCACGAACGAGCGACGCTCGTGGGGTGCCTTTTTTTTGGGGGGGGGGAGGGCGTCGGGGAGGCTGTGGGTGCTGCAACGGAGGCGCGCGTCGCCCGAAATGGCGATCGGCGAGGGCGGGACGCGGCAGGGAAGTGGCGCACGGCGACCCCGATCCCGAAGAGGGCGTCGGGGAGGTGGTGTTGGGAGGCGCGCGAGTCCCCCCCATTTGCGATGGCGCATCCCAGCACCAGCGGGCACGCAAAAAAAACAGCAGCGCCGCGATAGGCGGCACGCGATGGTGGGGCCGATCAACGAGCGACGAGCACTTGTGGACCGCCGTAGACCGAGACGGTCTTCGTGCGTAATACTCAGTGCGCAATGGTCCTCAAGCCGAGGTACAGTTTTGTTAAATTATCATAATGAAGCACATCAATAAAATTACTGGAAATGAAGTATCAGCTCGGCGTCTAGCAGGCGGGAGCTGGCAGGGACTTACCAAAAGTTCGACGTACTACCAATACACTACCCACGGGAGTCTTGCGCGCCTGAGTCCAAGGCTTTGTGCCGCTCAGAGTTGACTGGAAGAGAGGAGGGTCAGAATGCGTCAAACTCGGATCACACTGGGGGCATAATGCAATCTGCCGGGCCGGCAGATGGCGGGCAGATGGCAGGCAGATAGGAAAACCACCCGATAAATGCCCGTTATCTACCGGGCCCACAGATGTTGGGCAGATATCAAATCTGCCCGCCATTTTCTCGTGATCTGCGGGCCGGGCAGATATCGGGCAGATTTTATATCTCCCGCATATCTGCACGTTATCTGCCGGGCACGCAGATTCAAAATCTGCCCACTGGGCAGATTTTGAGAAGATGTCAAAACGCCTCGAGGCAACACTTGCTATATCAGGCTATAAAGGCAAAGTAGCTGACCTTTGCGGGACCCCCTTGTTCCAAAGCAGTTGAGGCCTAGTGCATCGCAGTGATCAAATATTCCCATGTGCAGCAGCGCACGTTGCACCAGACGCGAATTTGCGCCGGCAGAACGGGCGCAGCTGTGGAGGCTCGACCCGTGTGGAAGGGAGCGCCGAGTTCGGTGGTGGTGAGGAGGAGTGACCGCAGCGCCACGTTGTCGCTGGCGAACGGGGCTGTGGTCATGGATTGCGCGCGGTGGGGGTGGGGAGAGAACAGCGCTTAGCGCTTGTGGTGAGGGCGAAGTTAACAAACCAGTAAAAACGCTTACCTCAAAAAGAAAAAGAAAAAGAACACCGTCGAGACGTGGCTCCGCCGCTGCGTGCTCGCGGGCGTCGCAGATCGGCGGAGTTCGTTGGTGACCGGGGCGGTGTTTTTGCGTTGGTCACCAGCACAGTGGTGAGCGCCGCAGCGAGCCCAGCACGACGATCGCGAGGTCGCCGCGGCGAGACCGCAGTTGCGCCCACGGCGGGGGCAAATGGCATCGGGGGAGTCGAGTCCTTATTGGCGTAATACAGCGGGAGATCTTGCACGTCGGCCGTATCATCAACGACTGCGAGCTCCCGGTGATGGAGAAGTCAGCGGGCACGGAAATGACAAGAAAAAAAAACCAAGACTCACCTCAACACCTAATCCACGAGGGAGGGCGAGGGCGCAGCGCGCACACGAGCGATGAGTGCGCCGCCGGAGCCGAGCGCCGCGTCGCTGGTGGCGCATAGGTTTTCTTTGCGGGGCTAGGTTGCGCACAGCTTTAAGCTTGCATTGTCAGTGGTGCCCGCGGCAGGGAACGCGGCGGGTGCGAAGCGTGAGGGAAAACCAGCGTTGGGGGAACGCTGGCCGCGCGCTTGTGGACGTAGTAGTAGTACAGCGGGAGACCTTCAGGGAACCCCACATGCGCACCAGACCGTGGATGCACTAACAGTACTAGTGCGTCAACGGCTGTCAGCTCTTTTAAATTTGCGGGATTGACCATTTCGCCCGCCTCGAGCGTTCACCAATGGCATGTTTGTTACTGAGTCATTTTGGCACCATTGCAATGGACTGCACTAAATGGCACGGACCGGAGCCGCCGCAGACGACTCAGACTATAGATTCTGGCAAACTTTCTTGGGTGATGGATCTTCGCTACGTGATTCAACACCCTTCAAAGTGAATGCTGGGCTTCGAGCGTACCTCCAATGGTCCATCGAAGATCCCGACTCTCCCGAGTTGTACCTCCTGCGAGGAAGGTTGGAACCGGAGACTCGAAATAATGCTGCACTAATCCATGAGACGCTACAATTCCGTCACTACTTTAATGCGGTGAACCCTGACCATCGGAAAGCACTCACACTGTTACTGCGGTCAAGCCGTTGTTCGCCTTGGAAAGATTAGAATCCGTTGAAATTCGACGCACGAGAATGGACTGAGTCTGGCAATTCTGTGAAGCCGCGATTGAATTTTCCTTTGGTGCATGAATAATGATATCCTGGGACTACCGCTAGTTCCATCGTGCCGTGCCAGCGCCCGCAAGTATTCTTCACTCACATGCCAGTGATATCCTATGGACAATCAATTTCTCTGGTTTCTAAATACACGTACGGTACGAAGTGACCCAAGTCTAGGAAGCCACTCCAATGTATATCCCACCCCTGCCCTTGAGCTGGTTGATGCAACCGCGGCATCTTAAGCTTTTTTACCACTTGCTATTCTGCTTTTGATCATGAAAGACGTGGATAGCTCACCAAGTAGAGTGGTATGGGCCCAAAGCAAAGACGCGATTGCGAGGAGCTCGGGCCCATAGGGATAACCTTGGGAACACAGTTATGCTGTGTATAAGATTATCACTATCACATCCGTGAAGTCGAGTGGATTCTAGTTTGAATTTCCTCGAGAGAGGTGATGATTCGGAATAAAGAGCAAATAGGCACCCGGCCTCAATACCGCAACCGACTTGATGGGTGAAAAACCGGAACCCGGACCGCAGAATTTTCGTCAAATTTTCGTTTTTAACGAATTTGGGGCGTGACGCGTGACCACAGAATTGAACAATAAGTACCAAAAGTCTGGTTAAGTGGAACCACTCTCTCCGGTCCGGCGTGCCGGAGCATCTCGGAGAGAGGCTTGGAACAAACTCATCAAAATAGCGAGGTCCTTTGAAGTTGAGTTTCCGGCCCATCGGTCCTTCCTCTCCCAAGTACTAGAGTCAATGGCCTTCCTTATATGTCTAAAAGTGACGTAGAGAACAGTCCAATTTTTCTCCCCCACAGTATAGCCCACTATAGACCCGATTTCGGGGCACTCGTGTTTGGCCAACTGAGCCGAATGCGGGAATGTGGATGGTCTGGACCGTACATTTTATGGGCTCAATCGAAAGATAAACTAAATTTGAGAATATCTGCCGCTTCAGAATTCTGATTCCTGGCTTTTGACGCGTCAGAAAATTTCAACGAGGTCCGCGAATTAGCGTAACATTATGCCACACCGTGACTCGACACGATCGACCATCGCTGCTTTGCTCCAGACGCACCGTTTTCGAGGTAGTGGCTCTAGTTCGAGTCCGAGGTGTTTGAGATTGTGGTGTGGCTATTCGGTGAGATGTAAAAAGTCAATGGATTTTTTGCCGATCATTCCCAAAATGGAAATGTGAGGTGGCGATTCAGATTTTGAAGTCGTTTACGAGCCACGCAACCTATTTCGACCTGGAAAAAAAGGGAGGACATCCGAGAAGATAAATTAAGGAATATTGCTGACTCGAATCCTTTCAAATGTTCCAAAAGTGCTCAAAATTGGCCAAATGGAAGAGCACTTTGATCTTGAAGAACATCTACTTCCTGAGCATCATGTACACTCATTACGACCGATGTGAAAAATTTGAATCAGCCAAAGTCTAAGCTTCATGAATATAAAGAAAGCTCTCCAAATGTCCGAGGCGATCGACACGCTTTTGCATGCTCTAGGACGCGACGAAGGTCCTGCCCTTTTTAGTTATCTTGGCATAAGCCCCTTCCATTGTTTGACCAAAAATTCAGCCCGCATCAACAAACAATGGAACGGCGGCTTGATCCGAACCTAACAAAACGCCAACCCCGGGTGTCATAACCCCCGGGAATTTAAACATCCGCGCTGCTTCGACTCTGTCGGAAGCCCGCTGGCCAGCTGCCGGAGGTGGTATGCATTGACCAAACAAGGAGAGTGAGTATAATCTCGATCCAACGCCATCCGCGTTGAGCTGTCCCGGTTTTGCAACGACGAGCAAGCGCTACGGAAAATTCTACAACGAGGAGCTGGCACAGCTTCTGTAGAATTTTGCTCTCCTTGATGCCTGAAAAATGTGGGTCCTGAATCAATTTACCAATTCAAAACCTCAATCACTAAGGCTCCTCAGGCTAGTCGCGCTTACCGCCGAGTTGACCTGAACGACACTGACCAGGCCATGAGATCAAGATCAAGAAGCTGCACGTTCAACTCCAGTCGCCGAGGATGCGAGGGGTCTGTTGGGGGTCTGAAGGTCGGCTGCCTTTTCTTATTGCCTTTTTTAGCAGTTGTTAGGATCACGAATTCGAAACGGGTGCACCTGTGGCGATGTCGGACCTAATCACCATTCTCGGACGAAACATTTACCTTGAAAGTTACAGAGCTGACTCGAACGTGCCCTGCCCGTTCTTTCGCGCCGTCCGTGACTCAGGATACATTAAGTCTGAAGCCCTGCTCGGCACCTGGGTCATTAGTTCAGCGTCCCCTGCACCGGCGCGAGCAGGGAGTCGCCTCCATGTCCTCATCCCTGCCTTGCGGCGAGTGGGGGGTGTGTCACTGAGAGAAAATATCAGTGTCCATGACGACAGAGTAGGACAACGAGGGAGAGAAAGGGAGGAGGGGTGAGGAAGCAGACAATGAGGGATGGAGGAAGCGAAGCGAGGGAGATTGGAGATGTGCCGGCAAGGATACCACGAAACGGAGAGGAACAAGGGTGATCGCAGGGGCGCGCGGAAGGGAAGGGGATTAGGAAAGGAGGAGGTGCGTTGGTGAATGAGGTCTGCAAGGAGAATGGCGGAGGAGATGGGGCATGAGGCAGAGAGGGGAGAGAGACAAGTGGAAAGGGACGAAAAGGGTTTTGACGCGGGACACAAGGAGAACAAAGGAAGGCGCCGGGACTCGACGTACCACTCTGTACAGATGTCACAGCATCCAGAAAAACAGCAAACACCCGAACCGATGGCACGCTGACCACGTCACCGCGGGTCTTCAGATCATGAACAGCCGTCGTTACTGGATCCGAGGCCGAGGAACGATACGCTGTGCCGCGTGCCGCCAGAGGAGGAGGTACAGTGCCAGCGAGAGGTAGAGTGTCAATGAGGGGTAGAGACCGGAGGATGCGGCGGACGGCGCGCGGTCGACGGCATTCCCACCGTGCAGGGTATCTTGGCCCCAAGCGAGGTCGGATGAGGGTGCCGAGGATGTAAGGGGCGGTAGCAGCGGGCTTAGACCAGGCAGATCGCGGATGGGCTCGAATAACCAGATTATGAGGAGGTGACTTGTGACCTGTCACGAAAGCTTATCTCCTGCTGCGTCCTGGCAATGGATCCGAACGACACGAAGCTACAGCGGTACAAGGACGATCCAGGAGCCTGGGACCTCGCCAACGAGCGTTTACACGAGGTTTACCAATGGATGACCACCGACCAGCCTATTTCCTATCGAGATGCTCTGGAAATGTGCCGCGAGATACCCCCTGTTGCCCGGACTGGCGAGTCAGCCTCATCGGCAATGAAGACACTTTCCGAGAAGGAACGTAACACTCGTGTCCTGGCGCACGTTACCCCCCATCTCGAGTGGGTCGAAGATAGCATTCATTCGCTTGCGTCCCGTTTCACCCAACCGTACTCCAAAGAACACCGCGCCAAACTCGCCAAGTATCTCCTTTCCAACCGGTACAAACCGGAACCACCAGAGACCGACGAACGCTGGACGGACAGATATCATCTCGGCCATATTCTCGAGCCAGCAGCCGTTATTGCCACATCTATGCTCGGGAAAGAGGTCACGCCCGGATACGCGCAGGAGCAAAACGATACGAAGGGTGATCTGTGGATCACTATTGAAGGCCGTTGTTGTATCTCCGCTGAGAGTAAGCGAGGCGTAGTGTTCATGGAGCATCTGCCACTATTTCTGGCCATCGCAAACGTCGCGACGTTCCCCTGGCCGAGCAGGAATCAGCAACCCGCCGAGGAAGTTAGAATGTGGATACAGGTGATCTTTTCGGTTCTCGAATGAGTGTACAGCTCATCTCCAATAGATCTGGGCACAAATGGTCCAATACAATGCTTTTTACGCCAAAGTCTTCTCCCCTCTCGGTACAATCTACATCTATCGAAAGCCAAGCAAGGATATTCTTTACTTTTCCAGAGTGTACAACGACATGAACGATGAGGTCCTCCGCAGCACTACTCTTATCCTCTTGGCCGAAAAACCGCCCGCACCACCACTTGTGACTCGTGCCATTGGCGCAGTTGTGAGGCAACCTATCGTGCAGTCTATTTTCTCGTGGGTCATGGAGATTGTACGTCCATCATCTGTGCGATAAAATGACATCTGACGACATCTCTAGGTCATACGAGTCTCATTGATTGTTGGGACCGTCTATGGTTGTCGGGGAATTGCGGTTAGAACACCTAATGGATATGCGTTGTTTCATGCCGTCGAGAACGAGAGGTCAGTTATTTGCATATCTGTCCCACATCTATGATTGAAGCATACCATCCAGCATCTTTCCCGCAGTTTTCACAACTCGTCTTGGCTCCGGTGCGAGCGGGACCGCGTTCCGATCCGCGGATGGCCAACATGTCCTCAAAGTTTTTACTGACCGCGACAAAGCGCGAAAAGAAGCTGTGATGTTGAAGCTCTGTCTCGATCACCCGGGCATTCGTGTTCCCCAGTTCCAGGGGCTCTATTCTGGTTCTCGAGATCTCGGAATCGCCATGTCGTACGCCGGCACGGCCATGAAAGACATTTTTTCGGCGACTGATCACGAAAAGTTTGTTTTCCGCCTTGGGTATCCCTGTGCAAACCCTGACACCGTCACTAGACAGCAGCTCGTATTAATCCTCCAAGCGCTACACCGGACAGGTATACATCATCACGATGTCCGCGCAGAGAATATTCTGGTGAATCACCGTGGGTTTATGACTTTGGTGGACTTCGATCGGGCGGTGATTGTAAATGAGAGGTGCAGCTATTGCCCCGACTTGGAGATGATCGCCGTGCTGGAGAGATCCATGGGCAATTCGCAAGGTTACGATGCTTGTTACTCGTAAAATTAAGTTAACTGAACAGCATACGTACTTGCGAAGAGTGCCACAACAATCGCTTCGTTCTATTTGCCTTGAGTTCAAAGATGTCGAATGACTAGCTAGGGATCTTCGTTGTTTTCCGTGCCTAGTTGGTCAAATTCTTCACTGGATCCAAATGAGAAATGCATGGAGGGATGGAACGAAGCCAACCTTTTCGTAGGGACCGCAGACGACACCGGAGTTAAAAGTCCCAAGCGCGGCGCCTTCACTGTAACTCAGCCTTCGCGCCCACTTCACTTGCTTTTCTTCTACCTCTTCAATTATTTTCCTCTTGTTGAACAGGGACCCGCTCCGGCCCACCGGCTTAGATGTCGGCACTCTAGCAAAATCTGCGGCAACTAAGTCGGATCAAGACTCATTTGCCGATCACAACCGAGGTTTTCGTCCAGCAATTCCTGGGCGAATTTTAGTTGTGCCACAACAATCGTCCTTCACCGGACTTTGACGCAAATTCGCGTCGGCCTATATCCGGCCAATAAAGGATATATTGGACGAATATTGGCCAGATATTATCCGAAATATTGGCCAACCATTATTCGGACAATACAACACATATTGGCCAAATGTTGGCCGACATCCATCTCGTTTAAATTTCTAAGTCGTGACTCTCGCATCGATCGCACATTGGGCCGGAACTTCGAAGTATAACTTTGACCCACTACATCTTGTAACTTTGAGCCAATCCAGGCACTTCAAGTCTTCATTTGAGCCTTCTCGTGACCTTGCAATTGATTTCTTTGCTCACCGATAAACAATTCTCCTCTGACCCAGAAACTTGAATTCTATTGTGTTCGGAATTCATGCCTGGCGTTGTAAGACATGAGAGGGGTTGGGGCTTTGCAAGATATGAATCCGACACAGATACACGGCTTGAGAGCTTTACAGCGGAATGGGACGCGTCGTGGAAGCAGGGCGCCCGGCGAGATTCTGATGAGGAAGACCGGAAGAGCGCCCAGAGCGCATGTGATCATGAGAGTAACCCTAACCCTGTCCACCTTGCCTTTCACCACCATCGTCGCTGATGAGGTCGGCGATTCTCCTCGTTCAGCCATCCTGCAGCTTCAATACTCTAGGAGCACCCGCTGGGACACTCCCCCATATCTCACCGTCAATCTTGTACTGCCTCCTCCCAAATTGCGGCCTCTAATTTGATCCCCAATATCCTCACAAACTGAGCTCTGACCGCCCGACATGCATGACTTGCAGCCTCAATAGCTCATAGGTACACATTCCTGCTCTCTTCTTGAGCTTACTGAACCATTCAAGAACTTGGGAACGTGTCTCATAGTCAAGACTTGCGGCTTGCCTCGTATCTCGCACCGGAGATCATCCAGTGAGCAATCTGGCACATGAAGTCGTACATGAGTCTCCCTTCCCGCCATCATCTCTGATACCCAGTATTCCAGGCATTTCGGCATAATGCAGATGCGATATGCAATCGGTATGATTGTTTCTGGAGTATTTCTTGTATTGACCTCCACCATTTAGTTTTCTATCCTCCCTCTCGCAACTCTACATATCTCTAATCGTGCTGGAGGAGATGGAGGGTGCCTTCATTCACCCGAATCTGGTGCGCTTGGTTAGCGTCTGCGAGCTGACTGCACGTCCCCCATGAACATCGAATGCGACCTTCGAGACAGGGCAGATGGGCAGACTTGAGGGGGAGGGCTGGAGAGGTGTGTACTTCGGCCCTCGTACATTCGTTCACTCCTTCCTTTCAGCCTGCATATTGACATTCCTTCACAGAAGATCCCGTTTCTGTACCGCCACACGCGCGTCCATCGTTGCACCCACGTTTTCGCGGGCACAGGGTCGACCTGTCAACCCGGAACGGACGCGCAGTCCACGCGTCTCGACATCGGCACCTGCCGCGGGCAACGGCGCAGGCAGACGGAAGCGAAATATATTGTAGCAAAACATCACGGAGGTGTGTTGCCATTTGTGTCCAATCTGCATGCACTCATACACTACGTAGGCTCGACGATTGTGGGCACCGGTGTCGAAGAAGCTTGCGGGTGTGTCCTTGTTCCTTTTTTTTCCCCCAGACCGTCTAACATCTCTTAAGCTTTCGGATTTCGATTGGCTCCGATATCTGCTGGTGGAAGGATCTATCATCTGCCGAGGTACGTCGTCATAAATTGTTATAGCGCTCACTTACAAGGCCTGTCAGCGCCCACCGGAGTTGCTGCTGCCCGCATCGCCGCTCACTTGACCTTGGAAGCTTGAACGGTTATCTAAGGGCGTGAAGCTAGGTCTGTGGGCGGCAGAGTGGTGAAGGACTGTTAGATAGGTATCTTGAAACATTGTCGTAGCTAGTGAATTCATCTGGTTTCGCGAATACTATTACATGGAAAGGCCGGCCAATATCCGACCAATATGTGCATAATATCCGGCCAATATTTGGCCAATACAGCCTGTTCGGCCCGAATATTGGTTGAGCATTATTTGAACACAATATTCGGCCAATACACCCTCTATTGGCCGCATATAGGCCGGCGCGAATTTGGGTAAAAGTCCGGTGCTTACTTACCCCAGGAAATTGCTAAAAATGCCCCTATCTCCTTGCATCCCACTCCCAACCGCATCGCTCCACGCGACACGTTTGTTTGCGCACGTGTGGCTGCGCCCTCAGTCCTGACGCCACGTCTTGGACCTGCACAACGATCATGCGCCTACTCGCCGTTGACAGCCAGTACGCCGCTGGCTTTCGCTCCTTGGCCGCGTGACGAAGCTTCTTATTTCCTCCTTCCTGCTGGCTTAGCCTTCGGGCCGTTGCTGCTCGAATGGGAAGACTGTTCTGGCTTCACCTTCGGGTGAGCGGCCGCTCAGTAACTCGACAACCGTGGCCACCGGCCCCAGTCTCTGACCCTGGGGCCTGCGCCCGGCTATTGGCACAGCTTGCCACCTGGAATCGAAAGAACATCCGTGCCTAATCTTCGGATCGTGAGACTGCTTCATTTTTGTGTGAGTTTCCTTCACTTGTTCTGTGCTTCGAATATACTCCACAGTATCAGCGCAAGCTTTTCTTTTCTTTCCAAAATTTAATTAAAATTTATTGCTTTCTGGAGCACTCTACTCATAGGGTGGACGCGATACGCTCCTATGATTTCGTACGACGCAGATGCGCCATCACCGTATGCGCACGCCATTGTCTCGGACTCGCCGTCTTATTAGTGACGCGGCGTCCGTTTCCTCTTTCATTACTCCTTTCTTCCCTTCGATAGCAAGCCGGTGCTGATTTGTCATTATTAGAACGTCTACCGGGCGCAACGGCGGCGGCGGCCTCTGCACGACCAACTATAACCCCCGCCTCTGCCCCCGTCCTCCTCTGGTGGGCTGGGAAGCAGCTACGCGAAGGTACAGCACGCGCTGGCGCCGCGGCACTCGCCGTCGCAGTCTGACTCTTCGTCCGCGTCGCGTACGTCGCACTCGTCATATGCGTCTTCTTCCCATTCCCAAGCCTCGCAGTCCTCGGGTCCGGGGCGAGTTACCCCAGCACCGCGCACACGAATACCGGCGCGGGCGGGACGAAGCAACGATGGCGGACCCTCGGCGGCGGTGGGGGTGGACGAGCGGCCCGGGGTGGGGGTGTATGTTGAGGACGGCGCAGAGTCTGCTTGTGGCGGGGTTGGCGCGGGTTGGGGGTGAGTTTTTTTCTTCTTTCTTTCTTTCTTTCTTTTGCGTTTGAGGTTCGGGGCGGTGGATTGTGGGCTTGCGGGGCATTTGGACGCGTGCGCGTTCTTTGCAGGCTTTGTGTTTTGTCCTAAGGGGAATCTCGCGCCGCTTCTTTCTGGGCGCGGATACCTGGGAGATCGATTCCCGTTCTCGGGCGCGTTGTGCTCGCGTGCGCCTTCTTCCTCTTTTTCTCTCTCTTCTCCGTCCCTTCTCATCTCCGATACTGACCAACTTCTCCAGACCCCTCCCCGCCGCTCTTCTTCGCCGAGCACATGACTACGCCCGCGCACGGCTCCTTAGTGGTTCCTCGACGCGCCCGCAGCGCCGTTCGGCGTGCACCGCATGGCGCTCGCGGGCAAGGCCGCGGGCAAGGACGTCGGGATGTGGTTTGGGCCGAGTGCCGCTGCTGGCGCTGTTAGGTGGGTGCTTCGTACTTTATTTCGGCGGCTTTCTTCACAGGAACGCACTTTTGATCTTTTATTCTTCATTTTTGATCTCTTTCTACACTCGCTGCAATCTTCTCTCCTCTCCCTTCATCACGTCCCCCACCCCCCCTCCCAGACTCCACCCATCACATCCCTTCGTCTAAGCGCCGATGACGTCATCCGGCGCTAAAGGTCCCTGTGGACACTCCCCGTCATCCCACACCCGCGCCCCTCCTCCCACCATCTTTCTACCTATATCAATCCCCGCTTCACCATCCCCTCCCACTTCTACCGCCTTTCCTTCCCCGTCGCCGCCGCCGCTGTCGAGCTTAATGCACTCGACGGCGATGACTGCTCCCAGCATTCGACTTAGTTTTATTTCGCATTATCTCATTCGACCCGCGTTCTAATGGTACCATCCCCCACTCATATATCTGCTTCCTCCCCTCCGTGCTTCTCTTCCTTGCTGTCGTCGCCGTTGTCGGGTTTGACGTGGGCGGTAGCGGCGCCTTCTGTCTCGTTTTCTTCCGCCCATCTATCCAGAGACTACAGGCTAACCTCTTCTTTTCCCCACAGAATGCTGGTTAACGGCTGCCCCGCGTGCCGCCTCGGCGCCTCCGTCGCCACCGACGGGACGCTGTAGCAAACGGAAGTGCACGCGGTGTCTGATTCGCCAGCCGCGCTCGCCGCCGTTCAAGCATCCGCGCAGTCCCCCGTGTCGTGCCACGGGCACAGATCAGTGCAGTCCCACTCCTCGCACTGCCACAAAGACGGCAAACACGACAAGTCCGAGACGCACGCGTGGGGGGATCGGCCGGTCCTCCTGCTGCTTGGGATACGGCCGGGCCCCAACGGCATCAACCCCGTTTATTATGAAACAATAAAGGTGTGTTCCTCCTTGGGCTTCTCTCTTTCACAGTCCCGAAGCTGACTCGCCTTTTCAAGATGTTATACACGTTCCAGCAGTCCGTCGGCATTGCGGGCGGACGCCCCTCCTCGTCGTACTACTTTGTTGGCGTGCCGGGCGACGGACTATTCTATTTAGATCCCCACCATTCACGACCCGTAGCTCCCCTCCGCCCGTTCGTTCCACCCACCCACCCCACATCCACCCACGAGGACGCAAGATCCGCGACCAACGGCACCGCCCACGACACCCGCCGCTTGAGCCCCGACTACGGATACGCGCGCGCGGGCTCGATGAGCCCGGACAGCAGCCACGCACGCGGCGGGTCGATGAGCCTGGACTTTTGCGCAGGCGCCCGCGCACAGGACCCGATGACGGAGGACGAGCTGTACGACCCCCCGCGCGCACCCCTGGCCGCCAACGACCACGCGCACACCCACGACCACGACGACGCCGTGGGCGGCGCATTTCGCGAGCGCGTACAGCGTGGCGGAGCTGCGCACGTTCCACTGCGAGCGCGTGCGCAAGATGCCGCTCTCGGGCTTGGATTCGAGTACGCCACTTGGGTTTTTGTGCCGGGGAGAGGCAGACTGGGCGGATTTGAGGCGGAGGATCACCGAGGTGGGTTTTTATTCCTCTATCCCTTCTCCTTTTGTCCTTCTGCCCTCTTTGACGTCGTTCCTCCTTCTCCATCTCCTTTCCGTATCGCGGATTCGTCCTTTTCCCTCTGCTTTCCCCTCCATCGGCCACACGCACATCCTGGCCGTGGGTGGCAGCTCTGGATGGTCTTCCTTTTCATCTGTCTACGCCTTTTCATTTGCGACCCCATGCTAACCCCCTTCCCATTCCAGCCCCGCCAATACGAATACGAATCCTCCACCCTTGCAGGTGGCGCACGCCCAGGCGCAGCGCGAGGAGGCTGCGGCGCGTGACGCGGCATATGGGTATGCCTCCTCTGCATCGACGTCCGCGGCGCCGCCCAGGCAATACGACGGGATGCCCTCTTCGTCTGCGTCCGCGCCGGCCAGCCAGTACAATGGGATGCCCGTGCCCGTCACCGTCGCGGGGCAGAGGGAGAGGGGCGCGCCGCAGGCGCAGCCGAGCGCGCTGCCGCCGAGCTTCGGACAGGCGACATATCCACTGGCGACTTCGAATCCGGCGAACCGCGACGCGCCGACGAGCCCCGCCCATGCACATCCGTACCCCGCGAGTGCGGGCGTGTCCTTCCCCGCGCCTCGGCACGCGCCGTCGTCGGCTGCTGGGTCTCAGTACACGCCATCGTCGTCCGCCGGGTCTCAGTACGCGTCCGGCTCGGGGTCGACAGCGAGTTATACGTCAAGCTACCCCTCTACGCCCTCAAGCTACGGCCATGCGCATGAGAGGTCCGTGCAGAACACGCCGCTGCCGGGGCCGATGCCTTTGCACCCCACGTCGGCGTACGAGTACGACGGGGACAGTACGGATTCGGAGAGCGGGTGGAGTGCCGGGGGCGGAGGTCGAATGTGAGTGTACTTGCTTTGCGAGATGGACGGGATGCTGATGTGTGGGTTTGCGTGGTCCTTTCGATCCTCCACTCCGTTATGCTCAATCGACCTTGCTTCCTTCGTATCCGCGCCACGCTGTCCCCTCTCCTCTCGCATTGCCTTATCCTTATCCTTCTTCCCTCGTCGTCTTATACGTATCCTCTGCCCCCTTGCCCTCCCCAACGCCCTTGCGCATCCGTTCCTTCGTTCCTCTGCGTCCCATCCCCATCCCATCTTCATCTCCATCTCTCACCCCATCATCGTCTCGTGCCACTCGATCTTGTTCATCCCTTACTCGTGTCCCATCTCCGGCTCCGTCCCATCTCCATCTCTCACCCCATCACCGTCTCGCGCCACGATCTCCCTCGGTTTTTCGTCACATTTCGCATCACATCGGCCCTCCATCGTATTCTCGTCCCACGTATCTTCTCGTCCCACGTATCCTCTTGGCCCCCCTCCAGTACATACCCTTCCGCCCAGCACCCGACACAAAAAGCCGCCTGCGGATCGGACACCCTCACCGCATCCATGTCCCGGCTGAGCACCAGCAGCAGTACGTTCTCCCCCTCTTCCACGCACCTAGACTAACCGACCCGCAGGCATCGCGTACCCCGCGCTCGCGCGCAACATGTCCTCCCATCAACGCACGCAAGGCTACGTCCCGTCCGCGGTGTTCCAGCCCGGGAGCGCGAACGGGGCGGCGCTGGACGCGGCGCGCGCAGCTGCGGCGTCGACGGCGACGGTCGCGCATGGCCCGATCTCGTTCGCGTCGCCGCCGCCGCAGCCCGTGCCACCTCGCCCGCAGGACTCCGCCGCGTCTCCTCGCGCGCCCGCCCAACAGGCGTCGCTCCCCGCGCGCCGGCCCTCGCTCGCGGCGGACCCACACCCGCGCCTGCGCACGGTCGTGCTCCCGCACGCGACGCTGCCGCGCTTCCCGGCGATCGCGAGCGTGAACACGGTGCGGAATATGGAGACGTGTGGGCTGCTGCTGGGGTGGGAGATCGTGAAGGGTGCGGGTGCGTCGCGTTCTTATTTCCGTCGCTGCTCCTCCTTGTTCTCCCTCCCTCCCTCCATTCGTCCTTCGTCCCGCTCCTCCCTCCCCTTCCCCCTCCCTCTCCTTTCATTCACTAACCGCTCTCCAGATACCCCCGCCACGCGGGCCCGCTACGTCATCTCGACGCTGCTGATCCCGAAGCAGCACGCGACGAGCGATACATGCGCGATGGACGAGGAGGAGGGCGTGCTGAGCTTCACGGAGGCGTGGGGGTTGATTACGATTGGATGGGTGGGTGGTGTTCTCTTCTTTTCGGTGGATGAGGGAGGGGGCGGGTACATCCGCTGTCCCAAAGTGCCGCTTCGTGTGGATTCGCGATTCAGGGGCGGGAGTTGTTGACACCGACGGTGGTGGAGTGCCCTTCCCTCCCCCTGCCCCATGCCTATGCTGCGTCCATGTCCTGGGGAGGGTTAGGGTTAGGGTGAGCAATATTCCTTTGCTCAGCGCATATCGTTGCTGCCGCTGCGGCTCTGTCGCGTCCTCCACGACGTTCATGAACCGTCTGCCCGTCACCACCCGCTGTCCCTTCCCTCCCCCCGAAGTGGTGGGTGGACGAGCTTGTCGCTGGCCTCGTGCAGATAGCTATTGTTTTTCTTCGCCACGTTTTTCTCATCCATTCCGACCAACGCTCGCAGTTTCTTACCTCTCCTCCGTAGATCCACATGCACCCCTCGCAATCCTGCTTCATGTCTTCAGTGGACCTCCACACGCACACTAGTTTCCAGCAAATGCTCCCGGAGTCGATTGCGGTCGTGTGCGCCCCGAAGTCAGATCCCGAGTACGTCCTTCATTTTCATTTGATGTCGGACTCCGGCGCTAACATTGCTGTTTCTCAGTTTCGGTATTTTCCGACTCACGGATCCGCCCGGGCTCCAGGTGGTGCTAAAGTGTAATGCGAAGCAGGCGTTCCATCCGCATCCGGATGTGCCTATATACACGGTACGTCCCCGCGTCGTTTCTGTTTTTCCTGCATTGGGCCTTACGTGTTTTCTTTTTTTTTGCGCAGGACGCGGACCGGGGGCACGTCCAGATGCGGGATGCTGCATTGGAGATCGTTGATCTCCGGTAGCGTTACAGAAGTCCACCGCCTTTGAGTATTGTACCATTCTCATTTGACTTGAGGCATACATGGACCCACATAACATCGTATCCCTCACTGTATTGTACGTCATGCTGCAATCATTTTGTATCTACCCTCAATTTACCATTGCGCACTTGAGCCACTGTGTCGCCACAACATCGACATTTCCGTTTATCTTCCATCTTTCGCTGATATTATCTCTGCTCATCATTTTCGGATGCGCTCTTTCTGAACATCGACCATTCTCTCAGTGCTGGATCATGTTTCGTCTGGTTTCTGGTTTATATTCTACTGTGTGGGACCGATTCGACTGACAGCATGATGCCGACGGACCTGCCTTGGGGCGGAGTTCGATGTACTTGAATGAGGGAATCGGTTTGACATACGGAGACCGAGCAGCTACTTGTAGTGATTCAGCAATTCATGGCCGACGTCAAAACTCTATAAAATTTTTGGGGCCAGTAATTAAAGGGAGAAAGGAAGTATATTCATATTCATTAATTATGTCACACAAATTGTGCTCACTCGTTCCTCATTTCTTTTTCCCCCCACATCACGCTTGTCAAAGGCCACACGGTGCTTCTCGAAATGTGAGGAGCGGGTCCAGAGGAAATATGAGAGGGAGATGACGAACAACGAGGAAGAGATGTCCTCAGCCCAATAATAATTATCCGAATCACGAACGTCGCCACTGTTGAGAATTTACGAGTGGTGGTTGTTGATAAAGAACCGGCAGAGGCTCTTTGAAGGTTCACACGAAAGTTGTAGGGAACAGCAGATGGTAATTGTTAGATTCATTACAGGGGAATGCATGGCTGGCTACTTATATATGTAGACTAAGAGTCAGGAAGAGTCAATAAATTTATCCTTGAGATGGGAAGATTATTTGGGATTCTAGTGTCCACTGCATGGCACACAATCTGGAATATTCGGAATGACAAAGTATTAAAGAATCCAGACCGAAACATGACAGATGTTGAGATCCATAATAGATGGTTGAAATCAGTGAATTCTGCACTAGGACGAGATTGAATCCTCACCAATAAAATGAAATTCAATGATCATGCCCTGAATAAAGATCTTGTCCTATCCCGAGTTTCAGATCAACGGGAGGCAGTGCGTCCATCAGGTCCGAGTTATTCCGATGTTTTTTGAAGTCAATACAACTTGTATCAAGTCAATATGGCTTGTCCAATGTTTTTTGAAGACCCTCCCAAGGCACCCTCTACCTCCCTACTTTGATCCGATGTATTTAAACACCTCTCCTATAGTCCGATGCAATACAAGACAATACCACATAGTCCGATGTTTCTTAAAGTCAATACAATATGTCCGATGTTTTTTCCAGTTACCCCCCCCACCTCGCACAACTATTCCGATGTATTCTGAGTCAGCACAACTTGGTATTGTATGCTTCGATGTTTTTTTCATGTTAGTACAGGTCTTGTCACACAACCAACTCTGTATCCACTTTGCGTACTGGGCTAGTGTTTAGGGGTAGTGTTTGGGATATGGTTTGGGATAAGGTTAGTGGTTAGTGTCCGGGTTCCCAGGGACGGTAAAAAAAACAAACAGCTACTCAGAATCCACTGTGTATTGTATTCAGTTCAGTTATTTCTTGTATTCTGAGTAAATACAGGTCAACGCAATTAGTCCGATGTTTTTTTGGGACCCTTCTTAGCTCCCCCCTACCTCCCTGAACCTCGCCCTCACTCAATACCCCTTAACCCTCGCCCTAACATTAGTCCGATGTTTTGCGATGTTTCTCAGAGTCAATACATTTCCCCCGCCAATTTCAAGTTACCCCCTACCTAGTCTAACCTAGGACCATTCCAACTTCTGCTCGACACTCATTATCAAAAATTCATGTTCTGGGACCAGGCCATTTCTGCCCCAGATCTCTCTCAAATCCGTTCCCGCAAATTTGCGGGAACGAAATCTACCTCCAAAAAAAAATTCATTCCAAAAAAAATCACCTTCAAATTCGTTCCCGCAAATTTGCGGGAACGAAATCCACCTCAAAAAAATCATCTTCAATTTCGTTCCCGCAAATTTGCGGGAACGAAATCTACCTCCGAAAAAATTCTATTCCAAAAAAAATCACCTTCAAATTCGTTCCCGCAAATTTGCGGGAACGAAATCTACCTCCAAAAAAATTCTATTCCAAAAAAAATCACCTTCAAATTCGTTCCCGCAATTTTGCGGGAACGAAATCCAACTCCAAAAAAATTCCACCCCAAAAAAATTACTTTCAAATCCGTTCCCGCAAATTTGCGGGAACGAAATTCACCTCCAAAAAAATCACCTTTAAATCCGTTCCCGCAAATTTGCGGGAACGAAATCCACCTCAAAAAAAATTCCAACCCAAAAAATTCACTTTCAAATCCGTTCCCGCAAAATTGCGGGAACGAAAATCAACTTCAATGAAAAAATTAAACTCCAAAATAATCACCTTCAAATTCGTTCCCGCAATTTTGCGGGAACGAAAATCAACCTCAAAAAAAAAAAATTCAACTCCAAAAAAATCAACTCCAAATTCGTTCCCGCAATTTTGCGGGAACGAAAATCAACCTCAAAAAAAAAAAAAAAAACTCCAAAAAAATCACCTTCAAATTCGTTCCCGCAAAATTGCGGGAACGAAAATGAACCTCAAAAAAAATTTAAACTCCAAAAAAATCAACTCCAAATTCGTTCCCGCAAAATAACGAAAATCAACCTCAATAAAAAATTAAACTCCAGATCTTTTCCCGCAATCGGGAACGAAACCTGCCCTCTACCCAATCTCATTATCTCTCACCATCAGACACAATAATTGAGCTCAATTGCGACTAGGTGCTCAACCGTTCAATTCATGCCCCACACTACAAAAATTAAGATGTACGGGGATGCCACAGATCTCTACTGCTCCTCAGCATAAACCTATCCTCAGAAAAGCCCGTGTCGATCCTCCGACCTCGTGAGCTTCCAGTTGCAATGACACCCACAAAAATGACCCGGTGTGTCCCTATATGTTTCTCACGACTTCCACGCTAGAACAAATGAGGTGAGGTGGTTTCCCAGATTCATCATGCACTGATTAGTACACCGCCCCCAAAATTGCAACTATTTAGCTCAAAACTTTTACGGACCGATTGTCTTCGAAGTATTTTACCCCATATTTGCGACCACGATTCCCGGGAGACTATTTCCAGAGTCTCATGTATCTCCCCTCTGTCTAAGTGTCAACCCACAAGTGAACCAAATCCCATCATGAAAATCTACCATGACAATGTACTGGAAAGTGAGTCAATCGCGAGGCCATGTCCCCAGAATGCCCAATCACACTCCAAGGAATTGGGTTCAACCACCACGCGGTGTGTCCCTATCTGTCTCTCACCACTTCCACACTAGACTCCGGAGAACAAATAACGCAAGGTGTTTTCCCAGATTCATCATACACTGATTAGTACACCGTCCCCATAATTGAAACCATTTAGCTCAAAACTTTTATGGACCAATTGTTTTGGAAGTATTTCTGTGTATCTGCACCACAATTTTCCCGAATCCAACAGACACCAATTAGTATACCACCGCAACCATTTAGCCCAAAACTTTTACGGACCAATCATTTTGCCAAAATACTCCATACTTGCACCCCAATTTTCCCAGATCCATTATACACCAATTAGTACGCCACCCCCAAAATTGTAACCTTTTAGCTCAAAATTTTTGTTGAAATATGCAGTGCGAGCTTGTGAAGCCGCGTATGGAAGGTTTTGTATATAAACCCGTAGCTACATTGTACATGTGTTTGTAGTGGATCCTAACTCCATACTTATGCCCCAATTTTCCTAGATCCACCATACAGCAATCAGTACACCGCTGCAACCTTTTAGCTCAAAACTTTTATGGACCAATCATTTTGCCAGTATACTCTATATGTATGCCCCCTCCATCCCAATCTATCTCACCCCATACCCAGACCCTTCACTCTGTAAGCACACTACCAATGAAACCCACCCTGGCAATCCCAGGATAATTGAGCTCAATTATGGCTTCATGCTCAACAGTTCAAATTTATGGCCCCCACCAGTTCCTCTATCCTTCACCCTTGCCCCAAATTCCCTCAGTACCAGCAGATTCCTTAATCACCCTGCATGACCAATTCTCACCTGCTGTCCATCTGCTTACTCAACACCATGTCTCTCTATCAGACACAATAATTGAGCTCAATTGTGACTTCATGCTGAACAGTTCGATTTATGCCCTGAAACAGTTCCTTGGCCCTCTCCCAGCCCCACATTCACCCCCGCCCCCAATTCCCTCCGTTCAAGCAGATTACATAATCACCTTGCATGACCAATCCTCGCCCGCTGTCCGTCTGCTTACTCAACACCATGTCTCTCACCATCAGACACAATAATTGAGCTCAAAACGACCTGGACACCCAGAGATGCAGTATGCCTCGACATGCAACAAAGAACCCCTGTACTCCCATGTCAGTAACACAATAGGATATTACATTCAATGGAGAACACCGATCCAAAATGGCAGCGGCAGGATGAGAAGAAAAAGATAGGTTAGTTATTATAGCAGTCACTCGAGAATTTTGGAGGAGTGGAACCAGCTCCGTGTTCTATCATTGAGGCGCTGAAGAGGACGGAAAACTGTCTGCACAGACGCGACAGCAAATTGATTTTGGGCGGCGGAGTTAACCAAAAATTAGAAACGCACGGGAGAATTGGGAGATTGGGACGCGGCCTCATTAGCCACCTGAATGGAAAAATTCGGCAATTCACTCGCTCGCGTAACCGCCAATCCCTACATATACAGGTAATTTTCTTTGGTAGGCGGTTTGGACGGTGTGACACATCGTGTGAATTTAGTATTGATATATGTTATGATCTTCTTGTGACGAATTCCAGGACAAGGAATGAACTGGTGATGAGGTTCAAGAGAGTTCAAGATGACACCCACACACAGAGATACCCGCGTTACAACATGCGGCGATGGACGGAATTCACTGAGGGGAAATAATGTTAGTTAGACGCGAACCCAGCGTACTCCAGCAGGCACCATGGTGGGAAGCGGGGAAATGAATAAAGCTACGAAGGCGTATTCAAGAACGTCTGTCCGCCTCCTGCCCGCTCCACTTCTCAGTATCCGCGTATTGCTAAATCCGATTTTGCGTCCTTCTGGGGCTGTCCATTAGTTACGCAGGCTAGATTCTTGGCGTGGAGGAATTTACCAGGGCCATGAAAACGTAATCGATCCACAGTTACTTCCCGGAAACCCTCAGGCGAGCAGAAACGTGTGCATTTGAGTTCGGCGGAACTGAGACCCCAGGCCGAGGAATTGTGGAGCCAGAACTCATGAGAATAAGCCGCCAAAACTTTTTTAAGTAAGCCCCTGATACACGGAGGGCCGGAGTCTAGTGCGCGCGAAAAACGACATGGAAGTCAGCAAGAGACTGCCTTCCGTTTTGGGATGTTGAAGTGTCCGGCTCCGGATTTGGCCGACGGCGCGATTCGGCAGCCCGCTCCACGTGGCGCGCATCGTGCGAATCCTTTAACTTCCCCAGGTCTTCCCACCACGACGAGGCTGCCAATTTTCAACGGTTCGGCTCGGTTTTGTCGCTGGTTTTTCGTGGATTGTTCTTGTGTGTTCCTTGGATCTCAACCTGGGGCTCATATCTGGCGCATCTCTGCAATTCTTTACTCTGGCTCTCGGCGGACATCGCACAACCGCAAGGTGGCTGAGCTCTATTTTGGCGTGCTTCTGGACCGTCCACACTCCGGAGATTCCACTTCGCTCGTAAATTTCATTCTCCGGCCCTGGAGCGCCACCGGTTCGGACTGACGTCCTGGCATTTTTTGTTTCAAGGTGGTTACACTGCACTTTAAATTATTTGTATCCTGATCCATTTGTCTCGCAGGTAAACTGTAATTCAGGGTCTCTATTCCATGCCTCCACCGGTAACTTATTTCGCAGGAATTCATCAACGTGGCAAGTCCTAGCGCGCGCGATCTGGGCTGTTACGTGCCAGTTTTAGCTAGATCAAGTTGGTTGATTTTCCCCGCCTCTTGATTGTCTCCCCGCGGCGCGTGGTGAGCTCAATTCATTCCGAAATTCAGTTCTCAGCTCACGTTGCCCTCAGAACTTGACTGCATTCGAAATGCATCTGAGGTCTCGACTCAACCGACGCGGTGCGCCGCTGAACGCGCGCAAACGCCGAGGGGCGGATTAAATGAAATTAGAAGGGGCACGAGCAGGAAGCCCACTCAAGTTTGCTGAATCTTCTCAGACGGTGCGACTCCGTTCTGAGAACGCTTATGTAGCGCTGCAACCCGAACCACCACCATCTCTCGCCCATTTCCACCCCTCTTCCGTCTTGCCAGCTCCACGTCCGGATTCCAGGGTTTTGAGGTGAGCCCCATCGCTGCCTCATTTCATCCCTTCTTCTCTTCGGCGGCATACAGCGCCGACTGCCCCACTTCCACTGGATTTTTGGACGTCCCGCGGACTCTGCATCTCTTTTTTTTTTTTGCCCCAGCGCGCGCACTGTCTGTTCCACGTGTGGCCCTCGCGCCTTCTGTTTTCAAGGTGCAAAGCGCCGCACTGTACTTTTATGTTTTGTTGCAACTTTCCATGGCCTCCCTATTTTTCCCGGCGATGATTCCCCCCCCCCCCCCGCGGTTCCATTTTTTCGGGTGCGAGTGGCGTGTCATTGATCTGGTTATCGTGCTCGCCTTTTCCCTTTTGTTTCGAGCTATTTGAACGTCCCCCGAGCAACCCGTCGGGTCTTGGAAGTCGTGCACTTCCGCAGCACACGAGTTCTATGGTGTTCCCGCGAGCAACGCAAGGCCTCCTGGCCTTACCCTCTCGTGCCATTGTTGCGTGTCGGCAGCGCACCGCGCTGCCCTCTTCTGCGCGCCGCGCTGCCCTCTTCTGCGCGCCGCGTCTTATTTCTACTTTTTTCTGTTGGGTGTCTCGCGTCCAATGTTTACCTCTCTAATTCCGCATTCCCGGGAGCCCTCTTCCGGTCGTTTCCACGAACCATGCCTCCCCTTGCTTTCTGCGCTGCAGGTGTCGGCAGCGCTTTGCGCCGCGTGCCCGCTATTTACTTGAGCGTTCGGGCTGTTGGCGCGTAGTGCCGAGCACGTTTTCGAGCTCTTCTGTGCTCCCGTGAGCCTTGCACTTCATGCGCTTCGGTGACGCGTGGCGCGGGCTTGTTATTTGTTATTTGGTCTTCCCGCGAGCAGGGCCTTCGGCCCTTTTCTCATTGACCTTGAACCCGGTGTTGCCCACCCACGATGTTTTTCGAGTTATTCGGTGTTCCCGAGCAGCGCCGTTGCATCCCATTCTCGCCCACCGCCGATGTCAACAGCGCGCAGCGCCGCCCTCCTATCTCTCTTTCCCTTGGCGTTCCCGCACCCAACCCTATCACTCCCGTTCTAACTTCTTGCAGGTTGTTTCGATGTCCCCTGATCTATCGGGGCTGCTTCGTGCCCTCAGAGGGCTTGGAATTTGCTCAGAACGGGTCTCTCGGGTCGTCGCACTCCTATTTGAACATCGTAGAATACTGATTTTTGAATCAAGATCCCGCGAGTGCCTCATGTCGACTCTCTCCGATTACCGATGTGCTGCGACGGCGTCTACCGACTTCAAATCGAGGCCATCTGCGGCCCTCCCCGGAGGTCAACTTCTTGGAAAGTCCCCGCTATGCGGGGTTCAGGTGCGTAGCCCATTCAATCGATGTTAGTAGAGTGTTGCGCAGGTTTTTTGAAGTGTTCAAACCGTACTATCTCGAAATTTCCGGTGCTCCGCCCGCGCTGTTCAAGTCGATCCAAACGACAAGATCCAAGTTGGACTTTATTCGGGGTGCGTTATCCTCCCTCTCTCCCCTGATCCTTCCTCGCTCGTGGTGCCGTCCAACTCCGAGTGCGTTTGGGCTCTATCCATTCGTCTTGCATCCCTGACTCGTTTCCCTCGATCTATGGATTTTTTTCTTCCGCTGCGCGGCACCGATGAAAACCCAATTGAAGGTCACTTGAAATCTGACTTTTACTTTACTTCAAATTTATTTGCTCACAACCCACAAGTTCAGTTCAATCTACGGTATGTTACAGGCTTCTGATGGGGAAACCGACATATTTCGAATTGTCTTTCTGCTATTCGAAATATCAAAGGGAACCTAAATCGCCTCGGCTGCTGCGCGGCACCGCTTCTTGAAACCCGAATCCAGGCCGACTCAAAAGCCAGGTGCGTCATAGGTCTACTCAATCTTTGATAATCTGGCCTGCAACCCTCAAACAGAATCTAGGGTACATTACCAGTTCACTTCAAGATCTGAGTTGTAACACTAGATATTTTGATTTTCCTCCCCTGTGCGGCCCTCAAGATCCCCTTCAAGTTTGTTTGTCCGTATGTTACAAGGGTATTTAACTATTCAAAATTCTGATTCGTGACCCCAGTTTTTCTTCGCTGCACAGCCCTCAAGATGCAATATCGTTCAGGTGTTAGTTCAAATCCAAGCTTATTTGTGTCGCTCTTTCAGAAGGTTGCTTCGTGGTCTAATATGTGTATATCTCGTGAGATGGACTGCGCATTGATCGTGCTCTCTCTCAAAAAAATACCCTTTCGCGTTGCATTCGGATTTATTCATATACGATCTCACTGGATGATTCGGTGGCTTATTTTACATTCAGATTAGACATACACGCGTTGTTTGGTCTTGATTAAAATACAAAAATGACGCTGGCTGCTCGGTCCGAACGGACTTTGACGTCGCGGCGGCCTAAATAAATGGGTGATGCGCGGCACGCAACTCGACAGGCATCGGCCTTACAAAAGACACGTGGCGCGTACAGCCGCATGCGCACCCAAAGGGGAAATTCGCGGAAATACTGCGTCGACATCTGTGTTTGTGAAGATTTCAAGCGAGGCTTGCTCTCGTACCACCATCATCCTCACAAATGTGATGTGGTGAGTGCGCAAAGCCTGCTCTTTAACCTACGGTCAGGGCGTGAGTCCGTCAACCATGGCGGCGCCTACTCGCTATGGTGTGCCACCAGTGAGTGACGCAAGGGAATGAGGTCCAGACCATCCTGAGCGCCCGCATAAACAAGATGGAGGGCATAGCCGACCTTGGCGCATACCGACGTCTTGTCTATTCGCGTGTTCTGCGTTGGGAGCGGTGTCACTAATGCAAGGTGTGCCAGTGAGCGAGATGAGGGCATGGCGCGCCCTTGTGAACTAACGTGTGTGTCAAACCCACGGCGGCGCCTGCACGCTGCGGTGTGCCACCAACGCGTAGCGCAAGGGAATGACGGGACCATCCTGAGCGCGTGTGTAGACGAGATGGAGGGCATAGCCGACCTTGGCGTACACCGACGTCTTGGCTATTCGCGTGTTCTGTGTTGGGAGCCGTGTCGCTCCGTGCAAGCCACGCCAGTGAGCAAGATGGGAGGTGCAGCCAACCTTGGGCGCATACTAGTACCTTGTGAACTAGCGCGGCGTGTGTCGGGATGTGGGGTGCCCTGAGCGGCGCAGTGGCGAGCAAGGTGCCGCCGACCTTGGGGATACGCCCAGTCCCCGGTGGCAGGTCCAGGGTTTTTCTTGTCTTTTATATATCCATTGAAGAACACGCTAGCTATCTAATCCGAGAACGTGGCACCACGTTCTCGGATTAGATGGCTAGAAGAGGACAGACTACCATTTCCGCGGATAAAGTTATCGGAAATAAAATAAGTTTGGCATCAGTGGGTATGAGTGCTGCGTGCCCGGCAAGAAAGAAGTGTTCCGGTTATTAAAACGGCACTGAATCGTTCATGAGAATTACATACCAGAAATTATATCATCAGAATATCTGCAAAGAGAACTGATTCGATCGACGGCCCCGCTTGTCTCATAAATAACAGTGCAGATGTGAAGCGTTGGGATCCGGCTACCCGCTTATCACGCTGGTGTAGGTTATTTCTAGTCGGCAACAGATTCTATATCTGAGGAGGACACCGGTTTAAACAATTAGACCCTTGCACCGTGCAACGAACGCACTTTAATTTGGATCTTATCCTGATATTGGTGTGCTGTGCCTTGACCGACCACATTTTGCAGTCGTGGGTGACCTCCTGCGCTCGAACGACCGTCGCACCGAGGAGCAGCACACGCAGAGCGATACGCGAATTCACGGCCGCGATGCATGTGCGGCTCG
The DNA here is from genome assembly GCA_029448575.1 of Mycena maculata. Taxonomy (NCBI): domain Eukaryota; kingdom Fungi; phylum Basidiomycota; class Agaricomycetes; order Agaricales; family Mycenaceae; genus Mycena; species Mycena maculata. Next base: position 25,628 of record JARJLG010000299.1, on the reverse strand, counting down.
GGTCGTGCCCGGGCCCTAGGGTTGGCCTCAAGCCCGAAGACGTTGAGGACCAGAGGCTTGGACTCATGTGCTCGCACTCTATTAACTGTACGCTCAATCAGCGGGTGAAGAAGAACAAATAAGTTGGGGGAGGGAAGAAGGCGGGTGGCTGAGGATTTGATTCTCCGATTCCAGGGCATCAGAGGTTCGAACATTACGGTCATCGGGCGGCGTTTAAAATTAAGCCCATCTGAAGCTATTTCATTCTTTGACCGCTCCGCCCGGGTCCGAACTCAGATCCGTTTGCCCAAACTAACCTCGACTCCTTAATTGTCCAGACGGCGAACTGAACAGGATGTGGTCACGAATGAAGGTCATTTTCAAAGACGGATGACAGCAGGGGTAAGCTTGGTACTGAGGGATCACCTATGCTGGTGTTAACGAAGATGGGAATACAGATGAGACAGTGTCGATTTTATTTTACAAGTAGGGGGTGATGGGATCGTCCAAAGAGGGGCTAGGTTCGTCCAAGGAGTGCCCAGAATCATCCATGGTCTCCCGCTCCATAGAGGTAATCACCTCGGAATCAATACAATTCGGGCACGGGCCGTCAACCCATTGAGCGTGGTCGAAGTCGATCAGAGTCACCACCCCGTTATCATTCACCATGACATTTTCGGGGCGAACATCGTGGTGGTGAATACCATGTTTGTGCAACCGACGCAGAACCTGGACCAGTTGCGCCCTGAAGGCGATTAGAAGGGGTAAAGAGAGGAACAAGGGGCGGTGCAAGACACCTGCCTTTGAGATGCGTCTGCGCCAGAGATAGTCCCGATTGTTTTGCCGACGTATGGTGTGACAATGCCATATTGTCGGCCATCAGTGAACAGTCCGAGGAAGGTGGGTACAGCAAGCCCAGGGAAATCGACGCAACTCGCCAGCACTTTAGCCTCGGCTTGTGCTCTACACGCGTCGGTGAAAATTTTGATGACATGCCTGCCATCGGCCGATCGCCACACATTACCGCTTGCACCGGCACCAATAAACTCGTCAAAGATTCCAGAAGAAAAAGGCCTGCGCAGAATCAGAATCACAAAAGAGATCCGGTGCCAAAAACAACGTACGGGCTATGATGGACTGGATGAAAAAGGGACCAGTAGTTGTCCGGCCCAATGGCTATGGTCGGAGCTCCACATAATGCACTCATGCTTAAAAAGAATTGTAGGGCCTACGGATGGACACGAGTGAGGAACGGTGCCAGTTTGCGTCGGAAAGTCACTTACCCGACGACGGATCCAGGCCGAAATGGTACGTGTCGGCCATGTTGCTGAGAGACGTGCCGAAAGCCCACTCACAGATAGCACTGGCGTGAGATGAACCCCGTGCGGGTGGTTGAGGGCCTCGATAATCAAGCAGGCGGTGCGGTGCACCTCACCATCGAGCTCGCGGTAGACTTTGGAAAATTGCAAAAAGCGGGCTCCAGCGTCCCGGCGGATGTAGAAGACACCGCAGGGAGAAAAAAGCTTCGCGTAGAAAACGTTGTACTTGTGCATTTGCGTGTTAATCTCGTGGACGATCAGTGGGTGCTCGGAATGAATCAACGATGGTTCGGTTCACATACCTGGTAACAGATCCGGATTGCCGGAGGAGGGTTTTCGGCAGGACCGACCACTGGGACTGTTTCTTGAGCCAGTAAACTCAGTAAAGCAGGCTCGTGTTCAGCCCAGACGAGGCCCCGTTTGTCTTCAGCAACGATGATATTGCTGGCGTCGTTGTTCGCAACGTACACTCGTAGATCACTTGTGACGCCATCGGAAAAGACGGCATACTCCGCTGAGAGTTGCTGGCCCATCACAATGCCAGCGATCGCGCTGGCTGGGTCCAGTATAAATTTCAGATGAAAAGCGTCGGTTTGGCGTTCAGTAGGCTCAGGTGCCGGCGTGAATCGGTCAACCTTGATAGCCTCCGACACCTGCGCTCGTTGAAAGTAGTTGAGCGAGGATGCAGTGAAATCCGTGGATGCGACGATTAGGTCGAGCCAATCCTTGACGAGAGCGACACGATGCAAGGGGCAATTACGCTCAGCATTCGACATGTCTTTTGTCTGTGTAGAGTCGCCCCCAACGATCATGGGGGGGATCCGATGGCAAAACTGCAGAGCCTCCTTGCATGTACGTGGTTCGGTGTCGGTAGGGCTCCCCACCCAGGCGTGAAGCTGAGCATAAGCCGTTGTGAACAGGTCTTGTCGCTCCTGCGTGGCGAGTGCTCGGTATCTCCGCAGCTTGTCGTCGTTCATGACGGTATGAGATTGGTATGAGATAACGAGATTATAACGCTTCAAGGCCACGTAATCCGACAAATAACCACAAATAATTGGAATGGCCACTTTCCACGATGCCCCCTAACGTTAACCCTTCTTCCAACGGCGCGACCGCTTCGCTCTCTGTCGACTGGCCCTCTTCTCCCGCCTCCTCCGCCTCGCACGTCAACCTCGTGTCCACCTTGTCTTCCAGTGGGCGGCGCTTCCTCGCGAGAGTCAGGCTCTACTTCTACTTCGCGGAAGAGTGATTCTACAACCACAGGGGCGCGAAGACGTTGCTACTCGACAACGCCATGCGTTACTTACTCAGCAACGGCACCCTTGACTGCAGCGCGGAGCCCATCGGGCCTCTGGGTGTGCGGCACCTGGACTGGAAAGCCGAGTACCAAGCCCGCGTTGCCGCCGTTGCGCGCAATTCCTCTTCCGAATACCACCACTAGCATCTTCTGACACCACACTGGCGCGGGATCGGATGTGTGGCTCGACATGGAGCACGCGTTTATCGAGTACGCGCGCGCGGCGAAGAAGATCTAGAGCCATCGGGAGTATAGTACGGGGCTGAGTCCGGAGCAGAGGGCGAATTTGACTGTGGTGGGTTTTACTTTCTTCTTTGCATCTGGCTACACATTCCTCGCAATTCTCCGCGCTAGACCGTCTTACATCTTATATCGCTCTTCTGTCTCCCCTTCCCCTTCCCCAACCCACACTCATCCTCATATACCCCACGCAGAGATCCTCCACCACCTCGGCCGCCTCAAGGCCGCGCTCGTTGAGCGCCACGAGCGCTACGCGCGCAGCGCCGTGTTAGCGCCCGATGCAGTCCCCGCGTTTACACTTGCGTGCGTGTCCCCCCTCCTCGTTCTTTTCTTTGTTTTGTTTCTGTCGCATTCTTGGGGCTGGGATGCACGCGCCGCGCGTATCGAGCTAGGGATGCACCGCCGATCCTCGCCGGCGCCGAGCGCCTCTTCACTGATCGCGCGGGTGATGTGCGCGACGCAGAGGGGTGCGCATCGTCCTCGGCAACGTGCGGCGCGACGCGGCGATTGTGTATGCGGGTGCGGGCACGACGTGGATACGCACTGCTCGGGCGGTTGCTATCTGTCGGGTCGTGCGGGAGGCGGGCAAACGCGCGCCGGAGTGCGGCGTTTCGGCGTGCGCGTATATCTGTAGGGAGGCGAGGTTCTTTGCGGTGACGCGGTTGTTGTCAGGCGTGCGGCGCGGCGACTGCAGTGCGCGCCCGGCTTGTGGATGCGGGTGCTGGGTCGTGGATACGTGTTGTTGCGGGCTTGCGAGAGGAGGAGCGTCTGGGGCGGGCGTTGAGGTGGACGGGCGGACACGGGTACATTCGGAGGGACCGCATCTGCGCGCGTATATATCTGCGTGGGCCGTGCGCGGGCGGGTGGGCTCGAGAAAACGGCGTGGATCGTCAAGGAAGAGGGGTGAGGCGGGCGCGAGGTGTGCGTGCCCGACTCATGCATGTGCGGCCGGTGCGGACGCGGATGGATACGCAAGGGTCATTGGTCCATCCCTTGTGCAGCGCCGCGCGCGGGACGAGGTTCGGGGCCTATCTTTTTTGCGGGAGAGCGGGTGGCGTTGGGCGGGAGGGGAGGGGAAGAGGCGGTGCTGTGGATTCTCCGGGAGGGGTCCGCGCGCGACTTGTCGATGTACGGCCGCACGCACATCCTGGCCGTGGCTGGCAACTCTGGATGGTCTTCCTTTTCATCTGTCTACGCCTTTTCATTTGCGACCCCATGCTAACCCCCTTTCCATTCCAGCCCCGCCAATACGAATACGAATCCACCACCCTTGCAGGTAGCGCACGCCCAGGCGCAGCGCCAGGAGGCTGCGGCGCGTGACGCGGCATATGGGTATGCCTCCTCTGCATCGACGTCCGCGGCGCCGCCCAGGCAATACGACGGGATGCCCTCTTCGTCTGCGTCCGCGCCGGCCAGCCAGTACAATGGGATGCCCGTGCCCGTCACCGTCGCGGGGCAGAGGGAGAGGGGCGCGCCGCAGGCGCAGCCGAGCGCGCTGCCGCCGAGCTTCGGACAGGCGACATATCCACCGGCGACTTCGAATCCGGCGTACCACGACGCGCCGACGAGCCCCGCCCATGCACATCGGTACCCCGCGAGTGCGGGCGTGTCCTTCCCCGCGCCTCGGCACGCGCCGTCGTCGGCCGCTGGGTCTCAGTACACGCCGTCGTCGTCCGCCGGGTCTCAGTACGCGTCCGGCTCGGGGTCGACAGCGAGTTATACGTCAAGCTACCCCTCTACGCCCTCAAGCTACGGCCATGCGCATGAGAGGTCCGTGCAGAACACGCCGCTGCCGGGGCCGATGCCTTTGCACCCCACGTCGGCGTACGAGTACGACGGGGACAGTAGGAGTGCCGGGGGTGGAGGTCGAATGTGAGTGTCCTTGCTTTGTGAGATGGACGGGATGCTGATGTGTGGGTTTGCGTGGTCCTTTCGATCCTCCACTCCGTTATGCTCAATCGACCTTGCTTCCTTCGTATCCGCGCCACGCTGTCCCCTCTCCTCTCGCATTGCCTTATCCTTATCCTTCTTCCCTCGTCGTCTTATACGTATCCTCTGCCCCCTTGCCCTCCCCAACGCCCTTGCGCATCTGTTCCTTCGTTCCTCTGCGTCCCATCCCCATCCCATCTTCATCTCCATCTCTCACCCCATCATCGTCTCGTGCCACTCGATCTTGTTCATCCCTTACTCGTGTCCCATCTCCGGCTCCGTCCCATCTCCATCTCTCACCCCATCACCGTCTCGCGCCACGATCTCCCTCGGTTTTTCGTCACATTTCGCATCACATCGGCCCTCCATTGTATTCTCGTCCCACGTATCCTCTCGGCCCCCCTCCAGTACATACCCTTCCGCCCAGCACCCGACACAAAACGCCGCCTCCGGATCGGACACCCTCACCGCATCCATGTCCCGGCTGAGCACCAGCAGCAGTACGTTCTCCCCCTCTTCCACGCACCTAGACTAACCGACCCGCAGGCATCGCGTACCCCGCGCTCGCGCGCAACATGTCCTCCCATCAACGCACGCAAGGCTACGTCCCGTCCGCGGTGTTCCAGCCCGGGAGCGCGAACGGGGCGGCGCTGGACGCGGCGCGCGCGGCTGCGGCGTTGACGGCGACGGTCGCGCATGGCCCGATCTCGTTCGCGTTGCCGCCGCCGCAGCCCGTGCCACCTCGCCCGCAGGACTCCGCCGCGTCTCCTCGCGCGCCCGCCCAACAGGCGTCGCTCCCCGCGCGCCGGCCCTCGCTCCCCGCGCGCCGGCCCTCGCTCGCGGCAGACCCACACCCGCGCCTGTGCACGGTCGTGCTCCCGCACGCGACGCTGCCGCGCTTCCCGGCGATCGCGAGCGTGAACACGGTGCGGAATCTGGAGACGTGTGGGCTGCTGCTGGGGTGGAAGATCGTGAAGGGTGCGGGTGCGTCGCGTTTTTATTTCCGTCGCTGCTCCTCCTTGTTCTCCCTCCCTCCCTCCATTCATCCTTCGTCCCGCTCCTCCCTCCCCTTCCCCCTCCCTCTCCTTTCATTCACTAACCGCTCTCCAGATACCCCCGCCACGCGGGCCCGCTACGTCATCTCGACGCTGCTGATCCCGAAGCAGCACGCGACGAGCGATACATGCGCGATGGACGAGGAGGAGGGCGTGCTGAGCTTCACGGAGGCGTGGGGGTTGATTACGATTGGATGGGTGGGTGGTGTTCTCTTCTTTTCGGTGGATGAGGGAGGGGGCGGGTACATCCGCTGTCCCAAAGTGCCGCTTCGTGTGGATTCGCGATTCAGGGGCGGGAGTTGTTGACACCGACGGTGGTGGAGTGCCCTGCCCTCCCCCTGCCCCATGCCTATGCTGCGTCCATGTCCTGGGGAGGGTTAGGGTTAGGGTGAGCAATATTCCTTTGCTCAGCGCATATCGTTGCTGCCGCTGCGGCTCTGTCGCGTCCTCCACGACGTTCATGAACTGTCTGCCCGTCACCACCCGCTGTCCCTTCCCTCCCCCCGAAGTGGTGGGTGGACGAGCTTGTCGCTGGCCTCGTGCAGATGGCTATTGTTTTTCTTCGCCACGTTTTTCTCATCCATTCCGACCAACGCTCGCAGTTTCTTACCTCTCCTCCGTAGATCCACACGCACCCCTCGCAATCCTGCTTCATGTCTTCAGTGGACCTCCACACGCACACTAGTTTCCAGCAAATGCTCCCGGAGTCGATTGCGGTCGTGTGCGCCCCGAAGTCAGATCCCGAGTACGTCCTTCATTTTCATTTGGTGTCGGACTCCGGCGCTAACATTGCTGTTTCTCAGTTTCGGTATTTTCCGACTCACGGATCCGCCCGGGCTCCAGGTGGTGCTAAAGTGTAATGCGAAGCAGGCGTTCCATCCGCATCCGGATGTGCCTATATACACGGTACGTCCTCGCGTCGTTTCTGTTTTTCCTGCATTGGGCCTTACGTGTTTTCTTTTTTTTTTGCGCAGGACGCGGACCGGGGGCACGTCCAGATGCGGGATGCTGCATTGGAGATCGTTGATCTCCGGTAGCGTTACAGAAGTCCACCGCCTTTGAGTATTGTACCATTCTCATTTGACTTGAGGCATACATGGACCCACATAACATCATATCCCTCACTGTATTGTACGTCATGCTGCAATCATTTTGTATCTACCCTCAATTTACCATTGCGCACTTGAGCCACTGTGTCGCCTTAACATCGACATTTCCGTTTATCTTCCATCTTTCGCTGATATTATCTCTGCTCATCATTTTCGGATGCGCTCTTTCTGAACATCGACCATTCTCTCAGTGCTGGATCATGTTTCGTCTGGTTTCTGGTTTATATTCTACTGTGCGGGACCGATTCGACTGACAGCATGATGCCGACGGACCTGCCTTGGGGCGGAGTTCGATGTACTTGAATGAGGGAATCGGTTTGACATACGGAGACCGAGCAGCTACTTGTAGTGATTCAGTAAATCATGCCTGACGTCAAAACTCTATAAACTTTTTGGGGCCAGTAATTAAAGGGAGAAAGGAAGTATATTCATATTCATTAATTATGTCACACAAATTGTGCTCACTCGTTCCTCATTTCTTTTTCCCCCCACATCACGCTTGTCAAAGGCCACACGGTGCTTCTCGAAATGTGAGGAGTGGGTCCAGAGGAAATATGAGAGGGAGATGACGAATAACGAGGAAGAAATGTCCTCAGCCCAATAATAATTATCTGAATCACGAACGTTGCCACTGTTGAGAATTTACGAGTGGTGGTTGTTGATAAAGAACCGGGAGAGGCTCTTTGAAGGTTCACACGAAAGTTGTAGGGAACAGCGGATGGTAATTGTTAGATTCATTACAGGGGAATGCATGGCTGGCTACTGATATATGTAGACTAAGAGTCAGGAAGAGTCAATAAATTTATCCTTGAGATGGGAAGATTATTTGGGATTCTAGTGTCCACTGCATGGCACACAATCTGGAATATTCGGAATGACAAAGTATTAAAGAATCCAGACCGAAACATGACAGATGTTGAGATCCATAATAGATGGTTGAAATCAGTGAATTCTGCACTAGGACGAGATTGAATCCTCACCAATAAAATGAAATTCAATGATCTTGCCCTGAATAAAGATCTTGTCCTATCCCGAGTTTCAGATCAACGGGAGGCAGTGCGTCCATCAGTTCCGAGTTATTGCGATGTTTTTTGAAGTCAATACAACTTGTATCAAGTCAATATGGCTTGTCCAATATTTTTTGAAGACCCTCCCAAGGCACCATCTACCTCCCTACTTTGATCCGATGTATTTAAACACCTCTCCTATAGTCCGATGCAATACAAGACAATACAACATACTCTGATGTTTTTTAAAGTCAATACAATATGTCCGATGTTTTTTCCAGTTACCCCCCCACCTCGCACAACTATTCTGATGTATTCTGAGCCAGCACAACTTGGTATTGTACGCTTCGATGTTTTTTCATGTTAGTACAGGTCTTGTCACACAACCAACTCTGTATCCACTTTGCGTACTGGGTTAGTGTTTAGGGGTAGTGTTTGGGATACGGTTTGGGATAAGGTTAGTGGTTAGTGTCCGGGTTCCCAGGGACGGTAAAAAAAACAAACAGCTACTCAGAATCCACTGTGTATTGTATTCAGCTGAGTTATTTCTTGTATTCTGAGTACATACAGGTCAACGCAACTAGTCCGATGATCTTTTGGGACCCTTCTTACCTCCCCCCTACCTCCCTGAACCTCGCCCTCACTCGATACCCCTTGACCCTCGCCCTAACATTAGTCCGATGTTTTGCGATGTTTTTCAGACTCCATCCAGCATAGTCCGATGTCTTTCAGAGTCAATACATTTCCCCCGCCAATTTCAAGTTACCCCCTACCTAGTCTAACCAATTCCGATGTTCAATACAACTTGGTATTGTATACTCTGAAGTATTCCAATGTTTTTTGGAATTACTAGGACTTAATCCGATGTATTGCGATATTTTTCAGAGTTACTAGAAGTTAATCTGGTGTATTGCAATGTTTCTTAAAGACACCCCAGCCCTTGTCCCGATATACCTAACCCTCGACCTAACTTTATGGTCCGATGTATTCCGACAAGTCAATACAACATAGTCCGACGTTTTTTGAAGCCATCCCCTAACATTTGCGATGTTTTTTCAGAGTCAATACAAGACAATACACAATGTTTTTTGACATCAATACAATATACTCTGATGCTTTTCATCACGCTGACTCTATTCTTAGAAACCCTATTAGTCTGATGTTTTTTAAAATCAATACAACTTGTATCAAGTCAGTACAATATGTTCCAGTGCAGTCCGATGTATTGCGATGTTTTTCAGAGTTACTAGGACTTAATCCGATGTTTCTCAAAGACACTCCCTACCTCCCAACCCTTGTCCCAATATACCTAACCCTCGACCTAACTCTATTGTCCGAGATATTCCGATGTTTTTTTGGAGTCAATACAAGTCAATTCAACACATAGTCCGATGTTTTTTGAAACAAATACGAGTTAACACAATGTTTTTTTTTAATACTCTCCCTTCCCCTCGCCCTGACTCAATACCCCCTAACCCTCGCCCTAATATCAGTCCGACGTTTTTTGAAATCAATACAGCTTGTATCAAGTCGACTCAACTAGTCCGATATTTTTTAAGGACAGCTCCTACCTCCCAAGTCGCCCCCCACCCATCTATTCCGATATTTTTCAACATCAACGCGCAAGACAATTCAACCTAGTCTGAAGTAAATACATGTCAATGCAACAAGTCCGATGTTTTTCTAAAACCCCTCCTAACCCTCGCCCTAACGTTAGTCCGATGTCTTGCGATGTTTTTCAGAGTCAATACGGCATAATCCGATGTTTTTCGGGAAATCAATACACGATATAGTCCGATGTTTTGCATCACCCCGACTCTATTCCTAGAAACCTTATTAGTCCGATGTTTTTCAGAGTCAATACAAGACAATACAATGTGTCCGATGCTCGTCTACCCTATTCCGATGGTTACTAGAACTTAATCCGATGTATTGCGATGTTTTTCAAAGACACGTCCAACCGTTGCTGTCCCGATATACCTAACCCTCGACCTAACTCTATAGTCTGACACATTCCGTTATTTTTTTAGGTTAATACAAGTTAATTCAACATAGTCCGAGGTTCCGATATACCCAGCCCTAGACCTAACTATGCAGTCGGACTTAATCCATTGTATCGCAATGTTTTTCAGATTTGCTCGCACTCAATCCGACATATTGTGATACGTTTCGGGGTCACTGGGATATATTCTGATGTATTGCAATGTTTTTTCGAGCCACTAGGACTGTTCTGATGTTTGACGATCCTAACCTTCGCCCTGACCCGATACCCCCTAACCTCTAGTTCTAGAAACCCCACTGGCCTGATGTATTTAAGAGTCACTGTGTCCGTTAGTCTATACAGATACAACCAACTCTGTATCCACTTTGCGTACTGGGTTAGTGTTCGGGCTAGGGTTCGAGGCTAGTGTTCGGGATACGGTTCGGGATAAGGTTAGTGGTTAGTGTCCGGGTTCCCAGGGACGTCAAAAAAGAACAAAACAGCTACTCGGAATCCACTGAAAATCAATACTAACATATTTGACTGTTTTTCAAACCGACCTCCTATTTGTCCGGTGTTTTTTGATCAATACAATGTACTGGGATATTTTTTGACATTACTAGTCGGATGTTTTATAACGGCGCTAGGCTCTATTCAAAGAAACCAGAGCCTAGGTTTGCAGCTCCTTTTCAACTTGGATTGCTGTTCGATTTCGCAAACTAGGAAATGCCCCCCCCGGATGCGGCCCTGTTATGCATACCCAGCCCTCACGTCGACTTTTCGGTACTTCCCGTAGGCTCCAAAGCTCCGGTCATATACCGGAGCCTATCTATATAGGATCATAAATGGCCCCCCCCATTTATCCCATATAGGGCAATTTTGATCAAAACGGGTGGTAGCACCCCCAGCTTCTTCACCACCCTCCACACTTTTGTACCTCATATCCTACACTTCCCTCCAATGTTTCCTTCCCTCACCTTTACCTCCTCTCTGTCACTGCAGGCCCAAGTTCAATGGTTTGATTTCCCATCAAGTTTGCCTCAATCTTTGTTTTCAAATAATTGCCAGTGCCACCCTCAGTTTCATCTACCACTGTCAACACTTTTACACCAAGCTATATCTGGTGTTTCCCATGCTTATCTTCTGCCAGTGCTAAGAGTTGCAGGCTAAATTGCCTTTGGGATTCATTGTTTGATCTCTTCCTGCCAGGTATCTTGATTGTATCCTCTTTAGAAACATTTGGACAGACCACACTCAGTTTCATCTACCACCATCTACACTTTTGTACCAAACTATATCTGGTGTTTAACATGCTCATCTTCTCCAATTCCCAAGAGTTGCAGCCTGAATTGTCTGAAGGATTCCCACTTCGACATTTTCCTGTCTCCCACCTGTCAAAAAAATTAGGTACCTTCCCTAGTGTCTTGTTTGGTTTTCAAATTGCTTCTGTCATATCCCACCAATTCCCCCAATCTTTGGCAAACATTCAAGCACTCGGCCATACCAGCCTCAGTTTCATCTACCAACCCCCAACTCTCTCAAACTTTCAAACACCCGGCCGCACTCGCCCCAGCTTCATCTACCACCTTTCACACATTTGTACCAGACTATGTCCGATATTTACTTTGCTCATCTTCTCCCATTCATAAGAGTTGCATGCTGAATTTGCCTGCAGGATTCAGACTATTTCTGTCTTCAACTGTCAAAAAATCAGGTACCTGTGCTTGGGTCTTGTTTGGTTTTCAGATCGCATCTTTGATCTTCTATCAATTCTCTTGAACTTTCTTGAACCTGTCAAAAAAACAGGTACCTTTACTTGGCTCTTGTTTGGTTTTCGAATCCCATCTTTGATATCTGATCATCTCTCTTGGACTTTCTCAAACATTCAACCCCTCGACTGTATTATCAGCGACTGCCTAGTCGGCCAAACTAGCTAGTCGGCCACTTGCATGATATAAGCCGTTGCGATGCATGATTTTGAGATTTGGTGCCCGCGCGATGGGGTACGAGTTATAAGGATGTTGTACATCAAATTTGAAGGCTAACCGATGCGGCGATCAGAAACCGTGGGAGGTTTTCCGCCAAGATGGCGGCGTGTGAACATCATTTCTTATCTCCGAACGACCTTCCGGCTTGTGTTTTCCTTATTTCTCCACCAATTCCTGACGGATTCACAAGTTTCTGGGCTCGTTCTCTTCTCTCGGCTTCTGCGAATGACCTATTATCATGCAATATGCTGGAATGCACTTTCCTCGTATTGTATGTATATCCTGCAAGAGATCTTCCGCCTGAGCTTGAGTTTCACAAGCCGGCCACCTCTACAGTGAGCGACACAAGGCCGCTACTGATATAGAGCTTGATGATTGCATTAAGGATAGCCTAGTCTGTATTATTGTAGGTTGCTCAACATTTTCACTTCCCGATTTCTTGGTAACGGTGGAGCCCTGCCGCAAACCACCGAAATTCAGTTGTGCGTATGTACAAGTGGACTTTTTCCGAAGGGTTGTTGGCATGTGGGTGGCATCCCTGGTGAATAGGTACATCCTAATACATCCCATGGAGTCATATGTATCTCCATCTGAGGTCTCTATACCCTCTGTAGTTTGTAACACACTGTATTTCACCCAGATCCCATTTTCACTCATTCCCGTGACTTAAAAGCGAAATATTATTGTCTTCATATACCTCAGATGTACAGTTTGAGTGTCTAGAATCATGTAATTGTATCTCCCAGATGATATTGGATACACTGAGATGGCCAGCATGAGCCGGAACAGACGGTTCTGCAAGGTGGCCGACTAGGCCGTTTTTTTCCACTTTAGAATACTGCCAGAAAAGAAATTCGGTAGGCCACGAAATCACCGCGTAAATTCGCAGAAAATATCTCAACTCACTCCCAGGATGCATGCCTTCGTTTGAGAGTCCATAAACCTATGTCTAGTCCACTGGATGTGCGTGCTAGGACCATTCCAACTTCTGCTCGACACTCATTATCAAAAATTCATGTTCTGGGACCAGGCCATTTCTGCCCCAGATCTCTGTCAAATCCGTTCCCTAGCGTTATTCCACCACTTTTTCGATTTAATGTTTACTTTCTCATAACTGAGTATTTCAATAGGTAAGGTGCGTTCTAAGGTGGCCATTCTCTTTTCCATTTGCTAATTTGAACCTCCTCAAAAAGGGAATCTCACCTGTACACCAACCCATTCCTGTGCTACGGTACCTTCCAAAATGTGCACGTTTGAGGTAGGTTTCCTTTTAGAACCTTGTCGCCACAAAAATAAGCCAGAATATTGTGGTCGACCCCTGAAACCTACCTTATCAGTTAGTGTAGGCTGATGCCGTGGTTTTTTATACCCATACCTTAGTTTGTTTCTCAAGGGTAACTGGGCTACAGGCATTTTTCTCGTGACCCATGTAAAACCTACCCAACCTACATGGAGACCTACCTACCCTACCAACCTATGTAGTGCGGTCAAACCAACCTAACCGACCTACAGACTGAACCTACTAAACCTATACCAAGCTACGTAGCAAACCTACCCAACCTATATGGAAGCCTACCCAACCTACATGGAAACCTACCCAACCTACATGGAAACCTACTCAACCTACATGGAAACCTACTCAACCTATGCGGAAACCTACTCAACCTACGTAGCCATCAAACTCAACCTACTACCTTTTCCTATCCATTTGGCAAGGGACTCAGAGCTCTGAATCCCCGCTCCAAATTTCGGATCAACGGGAGGCATCAGTTCTGAGTTATTCCGATGTTTTTTTGAAGTAAATACAAGTGAACACAGCTTGTCCGATGTTTTTTGAAGTCATCCCCCCACTCTCCCAGGTCACCCTCTACCTCCCCACTTTGATCCGATGCATTCCGACGTTTTTTAAAGATCTTCTCCTATAGTCCGATATTTTTTGAAGTCAATACAACCTGTATCAAGTCAATGTGACCAGTCCGATGTTTTTTGATGACCCCTCCTACGTCCCAACTATAGTCCGATGTTTTTTCAACCCACCCCTCTACCTCCACACCCTTGTCCGATGTATTGCGATGTTTTTCGGAGTCAATACAGGTCAATAGAACATAGTCCGATGTTTTTTGAAGTAAATACATGTCAACGCAACAAGTCCGATGTTTTTTTAATACCCTCCCTCCCTAACCCTCGCCCTGACTCAATACCCCCTAACCCTCGCCCTAACATTAGTCCGATGTTTTGCGATGTTTTTCAGAGTCAATACAAGACAATACAACATAGTCCGATGTTTTTGGACATCAATACAATATACCCCCGATGCTTTTCATCACCCTGACTCTATTCTTAGAAACCCTATTAGTCCGATGTTTTTTAAAATCAATACAACTTGTATCAAGTCAATACAATATGTCCGATGTTTCTCAGAGTTACCAGGACTTAATCTGATGTATTGCGATGTTTTTCAAAGACACCCCCTACCTCCCAACCCTTGTCCTAATATACCTAACCCTCGACCTAACTTTATTGTCCGACATATTCCGATGTTTTTTGAAGTCAATTCAACACATAGTCCGATATACCTGACTATGCAGTCTGACTTGATCCATTGTATTGCGATGTTTTTCGGAGTTACTCGCACTTGATCCGATGTTTTTCAGAGTCACTGTGACTTGTATTGATATATTCCGATGTATTGCGATGTTTTTTCAAGTCACTGGGACTTAATCTGATCCTAACCCTCGGCCTAACATCAGTCCGACATATTCCGATATTTTTCAACATCAACACAAGTCAATACAACCTAGTCCGATGTTTTTTTGAGGTAAATACATGTCAATGCAACAAGTCCGATGTCTTTTTTAGGTCAACACAGGTCAATTAATTCAACATAGTCCGAGGGTCCGATATACCCAACCCTGGACCTAACTATGCAGTCGGACTTGATCTATTGTATTGCAATGTTTTTCAGAGTTGCTCGCACTTAATCCGACATCTTGTGATGTGTTTCGGGGTCACTGGGATATATTCCGATGCATTGTGATGTTTTTTCAAGTCACCGGGACTTAATCCGACCTGTTCTGATGTTTTACGATCCTAACTAACCTCTGGTTCTAGAAACCCCATTGGTCCGATGTATTTAAGAGTCACTGTGTCCGTTAGTCTATACAGATACAACCGACTCTGTATCCACTTTGCGTACTGGGTTAGTGTTTGGGCTAGGGTTCGGAGCTAGTGTTCGGGATACGGTTCGGGATAAGGTTAGTGGTTAGTGTCCGGGTTCCCAGGGACGTCAAAAAAGAAAAAAAACAGCTACTCGGAATCCACTGAAAATCAATACCGACGTATTTGAATGTTTTTTAAACAATTTGCCCGATGTTTTTTGATCAATACAATGTACTGGGATATTTTTTGACTTTACTAGTCGGATGTTTTATAATGGTGCTAGGCTCTATTCCAAGAAACCAGAGCCTAGGTTTGCGGCTCCTTTTTAACTTGGATCGCTGCTTACCATGTTCGATTTCGCAAACTAGGAAATGCCCCCCAGATGCGACCCTGTTATATCCATGCAGAAAACCCCATTTGGCAAGGGACTCAGAGCTCTGAATCCCCATGGCTGCGCACGGAGCAGCTCCGAATTTCGGATCAACGGGAAGCATCAGTTCTGAGTTATTCAATTTTTTTTTGAAGTAAATACAAGTGAATACAGCTTGTCCAATGTTTTTTGAAGACTCCCCCTACTCTCCCAAGTCACCCTCTACCTCCCCACTTTGATCCGATGTATTCCGATGTTTTTTAAACACCTCTCCCATAGTCCGATGTTTTTTGAAGTCAATACAACCAATATCAAGTCAATGTGACCAGTCCGATGTTTTTTGATGACCCGTCCTACCTTCCCACCATAGTCCGATGTTTTTCAAACCCACCCCTCCCCACCCCTACCTCCGCACCCTTGTCCGATGTATTGAAATGTTTTTTCAGAGTCAAATACAGGTCAATAGAATATAGTCCGATGTTTTTTGAAGTAGATACATATCAATGCAACAAGTCCGATGTTTTTTTTAATACTCTCCCTCCCTACCCCCTACCTCCCTAACCCTTGCCCTAACATTAGTCCTGACGTTTTTTGAAATCAATACGGCTTGTATCAAGTCAACTCAACTAGTCCGATATTTTTTAAGGACCTCCCGAGTCATCCCCCACCTCCCAACCCTATTCCGACGTATTCCGATATTTTTCAACATCAACACAAGTCATAGTCCGGAGCCAATACAAGACAATACAACATATTCCGATGTTTTTTAAAGTCAATACAATATGTCCGATGTTTTTTCCAGTTACTCCCCCACCTCGCAAAACTATTCCGATGTATTCTGAGTCAGCACAGCTTGGTATTGTACGCTCCGATGTTAGTCCAGGTCTTGTCACACAACCAACTCTGTATCCACTTTGCGTACTGGGTTAGTGTTTAGGGGTAGTGTTTGGGATACGGTTTGGGATTAGGTTAGTGGTTAGTGTCCGGGTTCCCAGGGACGGTAAAAAAAACAAACAGCTACTCAGAATCCACTGTGTATTGTATTCAGTTGAGTTATTTCTTGTATTCTGAGTAAATACAGGTCAACGCAACTAGTCCGATGTTTTTTTTTGGGACCCTTCTTACCTCCCCCCTACCTCCCTGAACCTCACCCTCACTCGATACCCCTTAACCCTCGCCCTAACATTAGTCCGATGTTTTGCGATGTCCATACAGCATAGTCTGATGTTTTTCAGAGTCAATACATTTCCCCCGCCAATTTCAAGTTACCCCCTACCTAGTCCAACCTATTCCGATGTTCAATACAACTTGGTATTGTATACTCTGATGTATTCCAATGTTTTTTGGAATTACTAGGACTTAATCCGATGTATTGCGATATTTTTCAGAATTACTAGAAGTTAATCTGGTGTATTGCAATGTTTCTTAAAGACACCCCAGCCCTTGTCCCGATATACCTAACCCTCGACCTAACTTTATGGTCCGATGTATTCCGACAAGTCAATACAACATAGTCCGACGTTTTTTGAAGCCATCCCCTAACATTTGCGATGTTTTTTGACATCAATACAATATACTCTGATGCTTTTCATCACCCTGACTCTATTCTTAGAAACCCTATTAGTCTGATGGTTTTTAAAATCAATACAACTTGTATCAAGTCAGTACAATATGTTCCAGTGCAGTTCGATGTATTGCAATGTTTTTCAGAGTTACTAGGACTTAATCCGATGTATTGTGATGTTTCTCAAAGACACTCCCTACCTCCCAACCCCTGTCCCAATATACCTAACCCTCGACCTAACTCTATTGTCCGAGATATTCCGATGTTTTTTTGGAGTCAATACAAGTCAATTCAACACATAGTCCGATGTTTTTTGAAGTAAATACGAGTCAACGCAATGTTTTTTTTTAAATACTCTCCCCCCCTGACTCAATACCCCCTAACCCTCGCCCTAACATCAGTCCGACATTTTTTGAAATCAATACAGCTTGTATCAAGTCGACTCAACTAGTCCGATGTTTTTTAAGGACAGCTCCTACCTCCCGAGTCGCCCCCCACCTATCTCTTCCGATATTTTTTAACATCAACGCGCAAGACAATTCAACTTAGTCCAAAGTAAATACATGTCAATGCAACAAGTCCAATGTTTTTTTAATACCCTCCCTAACCCTCGCCCTGACTCAATACCCCATTAGTCCGATGTTTTGCGATGTTTTTCAGAGTCAATACAGCGTAATCTGACATTTTTTGGGAAATCAATACAAGTCAATACGATATAGTCTGATGTTTTGCATCACGCTGAGTCTATTCCTAGAAACCTTGTCAATAGAAGACAATACAATGTGTCCGATGCCTATTCTGATGGTGACTAGAACTTAATCCGATGTATTGCGATGTTTTTCAAAGACCCACCCAACCGTTGTTGTCCCGATATACCTAACCCTCGACCTAACTCTATAGTCCGACACATTCCGTTGTGTTTTTAGGTTAATACAAGTCAATTCAACATAGTCCGAGGGTCCGATATACCCAACCCTAGACCTAACTATGCAGTCGGACTTGATCTATTGTATTGCAATGTTTTTCAGAGTTGCTCGCACTTAATCCGACATATTGTGATACGTTTCGGGGTCACTGGGATAAATTCTGATGTATTCCGATGTTTTGTCAAGCCACTAGGACTTAATCCGACCTGTTCTGATGTTTTACGATCCTAACTAACCTCTGGTTCTAGAAACCCCATTGGTCCGATGTATTTAAGAGTCACTGTGTCCGTTAGTCTATACAGATACAACCGACTCTGTATCCACTTTGCGTACTGGGTTAGTGTTTGGGCTAGGGTTCGGAGCTAGTGTTCGGGATACGGTTCGGGATAAGGTTAGTGGTTAGTGTCCAGGTTCCCAGGGACGTCAAAAAAGAAAAAAAACAGCTACTCGGAATCCACTGAAAATCAATACCGACGTATTTGAATGTTTTTTAAACAATTTGCCCGATGTTTTTTGATCAATACAATGTACTGGGATATTTTTTGACTTTACTAGTCGGATGTTTTATAATGGTGCTAGGCTCTATTCCAAGAAACCAGAGCCTAGGTTTGCGGCTCCTTTTTAACTTGGATCGCTGCTTACCATGTTCGATTTCGCAAACTAGGAAATGCCCCCCAGATGCGACCCTGTTATATCCATGCAGAAAACCCCATTTGGCAAGGGACTCAGAGCTCTGCTAGGGTTGTTATTGACGAAAACACACAAGGGAGCTTGTTGCGGAAGCAAGGACAACAGGGTGATGGGGATCCAACACCAAACCTGTTTCGCTTATAAGCTCTTCAGGTCCTGCTTACTCATTCTGATTTGCACGCTGACTGAGCACCTTACTCATTGTCTTGGCGCTCACTAAGGTATCTTATTCATCATCAGTCAGCTTTCTCAATAAGCGCCAAGTGAATCACTCAGCGCCAAGCCTTATCACTCAGCATGACAGGCCTGCAATTACTAAGAATGGCAGCTAGACTGGCCAGGTCCAGACTCATGGTCTGGGCTCACTCACAAAATCTCATGATTATGTAAGGAGACTCCAAGGCCTTCACCTTACGTAATGACTCTCAGCTTAAACTCAGATCTCAACCTGTGCCTAGGCTAGGAGGTTAGAGGTTAGCGTTACCTGGTTAGGGTTAGCGGTTAGCTAAAGAGAGTCACTATTGCGTAAGCGAAGAATGACATTCCGATTAGGGAATAGAACTCACGGTTAGGGTCTTGGTTAGGGTTGGTAGGTTCCCTAAACAGCCTATCTATATGGGATCATAAATGGCCCCCCCCATTTATCCCATATAAGGCAATTTTGATCAAAACAGGTGATAGCACCCCCAGCTTCTTTACCACCCTCTACACTTTTGTACCTCATATCCTACACTTCCTTCCAATGTTTCCTTCCCTCACCTTTACCTCCTCTTTGTCACTGCAGGCCCAAGTTCAATGGTTTGATTTCCCATGAAGTTTGCCTCAATCTTTGTTTTCAAATAATTGCCAGTGCCACCCTCAGTTTCATCTACCACTGTCAACACTTTTACACCAAGTTATATCTGGTGTTTCCCATGCTTATCTTCTGCCAGTGCTAAGAGTTGCAGGCTGAATTGCTTTTGGGATTCATTGTTTGATCCCTATCTCTATTCCTCTTAGGGCGGGGGGGGCCCCCTCGTGTGACAACCCCGTGACATCCCCCCACGCCCCCCCCACGGTGCGACCCCTCCCAGATCTCGCTTGACCACCCTGCGGGTCCTCTCCCCCCACCTCCCCGCTTCGACGTTTCGTCGACTGCGCGTCTCCTCCTCGCGCGGCGCGTCGTTTCGTCCTTTTTCCACCCCGTGACCCCCCCATGACAGGCCCTCCGCGCCCTCCCAGGGCGCGACCCCTCCCAGATCTCGCTTGACCACCTTGGGGGACCTCTCAACCTCCCTCCCTGCGTCGACGTTTTGTCGGTGTCGCGCTCGGTCGTCGCGCGCCGTCCTATCTCTATAGGAACATAAATGGCCCCCCCCATTTATCCCATATAAGGCAATTTCAATCAAAACAGGCAGTAGCACCCCCCAGTTCCGCTACAACCCCCCACACTTTTGTACCTCACATCCTACCCTTCCTTCCAACCCTCACTTTCACCTCTTCTCTGCCACTGCAAGCTCACATTCAATAATTTGATTTGCCATCAATTTCTCCACTGCTTCCTTTCTCACAGATTCAGGTATACTACCCTCAGTTTCATCCACCACCTTCCACACTTTTTTATAAAGCTATATCTGTTGACTACCTTGCTCATCTTCTCCAATTGATAACACTTGCAGGCTCAATTGCCTTCAGGATTCACATTTCAAGCTCTTTCTGTCTCCAACCTGTCAAAAACATCAGGTACCTTTACTTGGGTCTTGTTTGGTTTTTACATGACATGATCCTATCCATTCTCTTGAACTTTCTCAAGGCTGTCAAAAAAATCAGGTACCTTTGCTTGGGTCATGTTTGGTCTTCAGATCGCATCTTTGATATCCCATCAATTCTCTTGGCCCCTCAACTGTACAACGAACTGTCTGTAGATCTGATCGGACAGACAGAAATATTCAATGCAGTCCAACCTCTCAAGCGATCGCCCTGGAAATTTTGGGGTGTCATCCCAGCATTATTGGGAGCAACTTTGACCAAGTGCGTAGGTGGCGACCCCTCATCAGTCGCCTTTAAAATAAATGATACTCGCAGCAATATCTGGAGATACAGAAATATTTGAAACACTCCCAGATGGGAAGCGATCGCCCTGGGGATTTGTGAGTATCATCTCACGATCATTCTGAGCAACTTTCTCCAAGAATGCGGGGGGCTACCCATACTCGGTCGCCTTTAAAATAACTGATACCCCTCGCAAATATCTGAGATTTGAGATACAGACATATTTAGTACGCCAACCAGAAGCGATCACCCGGTCATCTGACAATCATTCCGAAAAACTTTCTCCAAGAGTGTGGGTGGCCACCCGTCCCAGGTCGCCTTTAAAATAAATGATACTCTCCGCAATACCTGTGATCAGTTATGCAAATATTCAGTACAGTTCCGGTTGGGAAGCGATCACCCTGGGTATTTATGGGTATCATCTCACGAACATCCCAAATGAATATTTGTCCAACGCAACACATTGCTACTGCTGGTGGTTTCCCTTTTAAAAAAAGAATGGCAGCTGCAATATCTGTGGGTACCCTCCAAGTTGGGAGGTGATCACCATGGGGATTTGCGGTGTCATCTCATGATCGTTCTGAAGAATGTTCTCCGAGGGGCCGCATGCCCACCACCAGCGGTTTGTTTCCCTTTTAAAAAAAAGGAATGTTGGTAGTGTCACCAGTCCACCGGGAACAAACCGCCACCTCCCGCAGAGGCAACTGAGTGTGGGAACTTGAAATTTGTACCGAGGGCCTTCCAGTATGAAGGAGGGATACCTCTGATACATCGCGGGCATCAGTACCTGCTCAGTGTGGAGCGCCGCCCATACCCCAATTGCTTAGGACTGTCTGGCCTAGAATTGATATGGCAGGCCTGGGAACAGACTTTTCCAGGGATTGCGGCCTGACATAAGGTGACCAAGTATACTTCTGTCTTCTCAGTCGCTCAGAACCAAATATTTGAGCTTTCTCGGAAACTCTTTAACCAGTGATTTCCTTGTGTTTAATTGAAATAAATTCCGCAAGGCGGCGCCGAGTGCGGGAGGCCTGGTACGGAGCATCTTTGCCTACAACCAAATCCTGCAGTCGTCTTGTATAACCTTCTTCTGTCGTCTGGCACCGAACGCGGCCCGGCACCCCATCACTGAGATTAAGGCAGAAACATTATGTGCACCCAGGCCCACTGCTGCCGTTGCGTCTACACGGTTGTGCGGCTTCGTAGCTGTGGGCCTGCCACTGCTGCCAGGCCTACAGGTGTCCCATCACTGAGATTAAGGCGGAAATGTTGTGTGCACCCGGGCCCGCTGCTGCCGTTGCACCTCCACAGTTGTGGGGCCCCACGGTTGTCAACTCGATTGGTCGGGGTTGATGCCGTTCCTGCTCCCTCTTTCCCTCCTTCGCCTTTCTTTTCATTCCCCACTGGCTTAGCCGAACGTTTGCGGAAAAATAAAAGAAAAAGTTCGAAATATCAGAGTGCCCCCACACGGGCGTTCCACCACTGAGATCAAGGTGGAAACGTTGTGTGCACCCGGGCCCACTGCTGCCATTGCGCCTCCACGGTTGTGCGGCTCCACAGTTGTCAACTCGACCTTGGTCCGTTCTCTTCCCTTCCTTTCCACCGGTTTGGTTTGAGTTTATTTCATTTTAGGACTGTCTGGCCTAGAATAAAATTGTGATATTTTGAATATAAGGATGGACTACAGGTAAATACTGCAAAAAAATGCGAAAATATTGAATGCATATTACAAGCCATAAAAACATTCAACAAATGCGAAAATATCAACATGACCCTCTGATTTATGCAAGTAAAGATTTTGTTTATGATTGCAACTCATAAAGATAGTCAAAAATGCTGAAAATATAAGTACTAATCCTCAAACTCATCTTCCTCCTCTTTACAAGTCAATACAACATAGTCCGATAATAGCGCTGACCTGACTCTATTCCTAGAAACCCTATCAGATGGAGTTGTATTCGAGTCAATACAATACGTCCGATGTTTTTTCCAGTCACCCAACACTAGTCCGACATATTCCGATGTATTTCAGAGTCACTGGGACTTAATCCATTGTACCCATTAGTCCATACAAATACAACCAACTCTGTATCCACTTTGCGTACTGGGTTAGTGTTTGGGGTAGTGTTTGGGGCTAGGGTTCGGGATACGGTTTGGGATCAGGTTAGTGGTTAGTGTCCGGGTTCCCAGGGACGGTAAAAAAAAAAAAACAGCTACTCGGAATCCACTGTGTCAGTCTGAAAGTCAACACAGCTTGTCTGATGTTTTTTAAACTTTGTCCGATGCTTTTCGGAGTCAATACAAATCAATACGATACAGTGCAATGTCAATACCAGTCAATACGACATACTCCGATGTTTTTTGAAATCAATACAAGTCAATACAACATAGGCCGATGTTTTACAATCGCTCTGACCTGACTCGATACCCCTGACTCTATTCCTAGAAACCCTATCGGTCTGATGTATTTCAGAGTTACTGGGACTTAATCCATTGTATCCATTAGTCTATACACCCGACTCGGAATCCACTGTGTATTGTATTCAGTCTGAAAATCAATACAACCTGTATCGAGTCAATACAGCTTGTCCAAGACTCCCCACTTTGATCCGACGTATTCCAATGTTTTTTAAACCCACCCCCTATTTGTCTAGTGTTTTTCGGACTCAATACGACTCAATACGACACAGTGTGATGTCAATACCAGTCAATACAAAATGTTTTTTGAAATCAATGCATACAAGTCAATACGAGATAGTTCAATGTTTTACAATCGCCCTGACCTGCCTCGATACCCCTGACTCTATTCCTAGAAACCCTATCAGTCTGAGTTATTTCAGAGTTACTGGGACTTAATCCATTGTGTCCATTAGTCCATACAAATACAACTAACTCTGTATCCACTTTGCGTACCGAGTTAGCGGAGTATAAGTATATTCCAGTCTGTCTACCAAGCTGACAGGTGTTATTCCCAGTTCAGGATACGGTTAGTAGTTAGTGTCCGGGTTCCCAGGGACAACAATAAAAAACAAACAGCTACTCAGAATCCACTGCTGTATTCAGGAGAGCGGCACAGAGAATATATTGAACCGTAGACTTTATTCCTAGAAACTCTCCTGAATCCAACATTAAGACAAAAACATTGTGCTGCTGTTGGGCGCCCTACATGATTGTGCAGCTCTGTGGACCTACATGTTCTGACAAGGGAATCCTTGCAACCTTCTCAGTTGCATTATTGTGGCCCGGTTCAATGAGAAAAAAATCAGTAACAATCAGCGATCTCAGTGGGCGCCCCATCACTGAGATTAAGGCAGAAACATTGTGTGCACCCAGGCCTGCTGCAGCCGTTGCATCTACACGGTTCTGCAGCTCCACAGTTGTGTGTTTTACGGAGAAGGAAACCAGGTCAGATGTTGCACCAGATTGCATTGGGCAGCCAATCTTGTGTTCAATTGCTGCCCATAAAAAGAAAACCACAGTAAAATGATGTATCTAGCAAGTGAAACACAACAATTAGACCTGGAAATAAGAGGGATGTTTGCATACACATTGAGGGAAGATTCTAATCCAGTTTTGACTTGTTCCATCCTGGAACCAGTGCACCAAAAAAAAAATACATTGAAAATCTAAGCACAAGGAATCTGGTCTATAAAATGCAACAATTAGATCTGGAAATGAGAAAGACAGTTGGATATGTATTGACAGAAGCTTACACTCTGGCTTTGACTTGTTCTATCATGAAACCAGTGCACCACAAAAAATACATTGAAAATCCAAGCACAAGATATCCACTCTGCAGAACGCAACGGTTGGACGTCTACCGCAGTTTTAACTTATCGTCTGATGTGTTTTGAAGTCACTACATGTACTATCCTATTAATCCGATCTTTTTTGAAGTCACCCCCTACCTGCCAACCCTAGTCCGACGTATTCCGATCTACTATCCTATTAGTCCAATGTTTTTCAGAATCAGTACAACTTGGTATCGTATACTCTGACATATTCCAATGTTTTTTCAGGTCAGTACAAGTCTTGTCATACAACCAACTCTGTATCCACTTTGCATACTTGGTTAGTGTTTGGGGTAGTGTTCGGGATACGGTTCGTGGTAAGGTTAGAAGGCTAGTGTCTGGGTTCCCAGGGATGACAATAAAAAAACAACCGCTACTCGGGATCCACTGCTGTATTCAGGAGAGTTGTGCTGAGAATGTATTAAACCATATACTTTATTCCTAGAAACCCTATCTATCTATATTCTCCTATCTATATGGGATCATAAATGGCCCCCCCCATTTATCCCATATAAGGCAATTTTGATCAAAACAGGTGATAGCACCCCCAGCTTCTTTACCACCCTCTACACTTTTGTACCTCATATCCTACACTTCCTTCCAATGTTTCCTTCCCTCACCTTTACCTCCTCTTTGTCACTGCAGGCCCAAGTTCAATGGTTTGATTTCCCATGAAGTTTGCCTCAATCTTTGTTTTCAAATAATTGCCAGTGCCACCCTCAGTTTCATCTACCACTGTCAACACTTTTACACCAAGTTATATCTGGTGTTTCCCATGCTTATCTTCTGCCAGTGCTAAGAGTTGCAGGCTGAATTGCTTTTGGGATTCATTGTTTGATCCCTATCTCTATTCCTCTTAGGGCGGGGGGGGCCCCCTCGTGTGACAACCCCGTGACATCCCCCCACGCCCCCCCCACGGCGCGACCCCTCCCAGATCTCGCTTGACCACCCTGCGGGTCCTCTCCCCCCACCTCCCCGCTTCGACGTTTCGTCGACTGCGCGTCTCCTCCTCGCGCGGCGCGTCGTTTCGTCCTTTTTCCACCCCGTGACCCCCCCATGACAGGCCCTCCGCGCCCTCCCAGGGCGCGACCCCTCCCAGATCTCGCTTGACCACCTTGGGGGACCTCTCAACCTCCCTCCCTGCGTCGACGTTTTGTCGGTGTCGCGCTCGGTCGTCGCGCGCCGTTAGGGTT